>CATIWQ010164052.1:0-15142 GCA_949673415.1 Euphorbia schlechtendalii | reverse complement strand
CTTGGATTCTTGATTTATAGCAAACTCACTGAAGGTAACATTTCTTGACCTCTCTCATAATTCATTGTTAAAAGAAGACTCTCTATAAGTTCTCTCACAACCTACCTTTTTTTCCTTTGCTTGTGATTCATGATATATTTGATTCTAAAGTTTTAAAGGTATTTAGAAATGAAAATCATTTATTTAGTGGTCTTCTGTCTAATGGTTTATACTATTTCCTAGGCTCTATTTTCTCTGGTTTTGTTGATATTGTTTCTAGTTCTACTAACTCTGATTTGTGGCACAAAAGACTGGGCCACATTGGCTCAAAGAGCTTTGTAAACTTGCAAAGGCAAGGAAATCTTGACTTACCTAAATCTGTGTCCTTGAATTCTTGTGAAACTTGCATTATGGGAAAATCTCATAAATAAAGTTTCTCCTCTGCTCAAAACAGTTCAAGCAACTATCTTAATTATATAAATAGTGACTTGTGGGGCTCCATTTATGTGCCATTTTGTTTGTCTAAATGTCAATACTTTATAACTTTCATGGATAACTTTTCTAGGAAAGTGTGAATATACTTTCTAAAAAATAAAAATGTTTTGACAAATTTGTTGAATGGAAAACTATAGTAAAAAATTAGAAAAATCTTAAGATTAAGACCTTAAGAACTGATAATGGCTTAGAGTTTATTAATACTACTTTTAATGAGTATTGTTCTGAACAAGGCATAAATAGACATAGAACTTGCATATATACCCCTCAACAAAATGGCATAACTGAAAGATACAATAGAACTATATTGAATAAAGTGGGATGCATGTTATTTGAATCTGGTTTGAGTCATTGTTTTTGGGCTAAAGCAGCTGCCACTGCTTGTTATCTAATCAATAGATCACCTAGTTCCTCTATTAACTTCAAAATTCCAAATGAAATTAGGTATGGCAAACCTTATAGTTATAATCATCTTAGAATTTTTGGATGTACTACATATGTGTATAATAAAGAGTCCAATTTAGACCCCAGGGATAAAAAATGTATTTTCATGGGATATCCAAAAGGTGTCAAAGGTTTTAAGTGCTGGTCTATAACTGAAAATAAAATTATTATCTGTAAAGATGTTGTCTTTGATTAAACTAAATTCCCTAAGATGATTGAACTACATAAAGTGACTGATAAGCAAAGGGATATTATGTTTGAAATAGAACTTGATAAACTTGAACATATGAATAATCAACCTCAAAATTATGATGTTTTAAAAAATGACTTAAACATTGATAATAATTTGCCTGATGTTGATGAAATCAAGTTAATGCTCAAATTGACTTAGAAATACATCATGATAATAACATATCTAATAGACTATAAGAGAAACTAGACTACCATCTAGGTTCAATGATTATGTTATGTATGATTGCAACTATACTGCTTTTGTTCAGTAATCTATTCTTGCTGCCGCCAGTCTTGATAATTCTGAGTCATAGTCTTACTCTGAAATAGAGTTAACAAATACTAGCCTAAATGGAAAGTTTCCATGAATGAGGAAACTAGTTCCTTGTTAAAAAAACTCAACTTGGATATTATTCCATAAACCCCCAAGAAATAAAATTACAAGATGTAAGTGGGTCTTTAGAAAGAAACCTGAAATTCCTAGAGTTGAAAATGAAAGGTTTAAGGCTAGAGTTGTAGCCAAGGGTTTTTCCCAAGTTGAAGGGATTAACTATCAAGAGATATTCTCTCTTGTAATCAAACATGTGTCTATAAGGTTGATTCTATCTCTTACTAGTTTAATGGATCTTGAATTAGAACAACTTGATGTCAAAACAGCATTTTCACATGGAAATCTTAAAGATGAGATTTACATGTCACTGTTTGAGTGTTTTGCCATTAAGAATAAAGAAAACCATGTGTGTTTGCTTAAAAAAATCCTTGTATGGTCTCAAACAATCACCTAGGCAATGGTATTTGAGATTTGATGAGTTTATGTCTAAACTTAACTTCAATAAAAGTAAATTTGATCCTTGTATGTACTTTTGTAAATTGAAAAATGATCATTACATTTATCTTCTATTGTATGTTGAGGATATGTTGATTGCCTCTAAAAGTTTCAAGATATTGATGATCTAAAAGCGAAACTGAGTTCTGAGTTTGACATGAAAGAACTAGGTCATGCAAGAAGAATTTAAGGCATAAATATCATAAGAGATAGAAATCAAGGCACTTTGAGGTTAACTCAAAAGAATTACATTGAAAAAGTTTTAAATAACTTTGAGTTAAATTGCAATAAAACTGTTAGTTCTCCCATAGGTGCACACTTTAAACTGTGCAAAAGCCAACTTACACTAGATAAAGATGAATATGAATTTATGTCTCATGTCCCTTATCAAAATGTGATTGGATATCATATGTACTACATGGTTTGTACTAGAGTAGATATTGCTTTTGTTGTTAGTTTGGTTAGTAGATATATGAGTAATCCAAACAAAACTCATTAGTCTGCTGTTAAATGGCTTTGTAGATATCTTCAAGGTAGCACTGATTTGTGTTTGACTTATAATGCTGCTAAAAACAATGTCATTGATGTTGAAGGGTTCTGTGACTCTGATTATGCTGCAGATTTAGACAGAATAAGGTTTACTTCTGGTTTTTATTTTACTGTAGGAAATAGTCTAGTAAGTTGGAAATCATAAATGCTTGCAGCATGTGGTTGCCTTGTCAACCATAGAAGCTGAATATATTGTCATAACAGAGGCAATTAAAGAAGCTCCGTGGTTGAAAGGAATTGTTTTGGAACTTGGTGTTAATCAATTATGACTCACAATCTGCTATAAACTTTGTGCAAAAATGTTGTTTATCATGAAAGGACTAAGCATATTGATATAAAATTGCATTTTGTGAGAGATGTCATTGCTAATGGTAGTGTTAACATTGAGAAAATACATACTTCTATTAATCATGCTGATATTCTTACTAAGATTGTTTCTATTGAAAAATTTCAAGATGCTTTGAATAGATTAGGTCTTGTATTGTTTGACTTTGTGTCAAATAGTGCCACTGAAACCTGACTTTGGAGCAACTCATAAATCCTTACTGATCATAAGGTTTGAAGAGGATTTATTTGGAGAAGGCAAGGTAGCCAAGGTGGACATTGTTAGGCTTGTTATCCACCTGCCTTTTGTATTTTGGTTAGCTTAGTTCTTTTTATCTGTAAAGTGTTATAGCCCGTGTAAGCCATAAGGCCCATTAATCCCTCTTTGATTTATTAAGCCCTATTTTGTAAAAGGCATATAAAAGCTATTTTAGTGTTTAAGGTTTTCAGTTTCACTGAAAACCTTTCCTGCTCTCTCTCTCTCTCTCTCTCTCAAGGCGATTTCAGTCCTTTGGTCTTCCTTCTGTGATTTCATCTCCGGTGCATGATCTTTGTGGATTTAACGGTATGATTTGAAGATGATTAAGGCAGTTATCGATTCTAGTAAATATTTCCTTCTCCTCTTCAGGTTTCCTTATGCGATGTATTTTTGTTTTGGACTTCTTTACTATTCTGTTTTTAGAGTTCTTAGGGTTTAAGTTCTCTTCTTTAATTTCTGTACTCTTGTGCCGATTTGCAACTCAATAAAACTTCTCATCTTAAGATCCATGGATTACTTCTTCAAAAGTTTGACCTATTAAGTCCAATCGGAGGGAACCAAGTAAAAATCCTTTGTGTTCTTTATTTTTTGCTTCTTCATTAAATGTTTTGTGCGATTGTTTTGGGATTATTGTTCATCAACAAGTTCCATTTTAATTTAGGAAAAATGGATCTCCATGTGACAACTTTTGCAACCTATTTAAAAACATACACACTATATTCAATTCAAACGGTTCTTTCCATCACAACAAATTTACATCATACATCAAACAGATTTTTTTCAAAAGAAAAGTAAACTCTTTGCTTTAAAGATTACTTTCTGGGGACAAAGTTGGTGGTAAAAGCCTAGGAATTGTTGTTAATTGAATCAGCAAGGTGATCTGCAAGTTCTCCAATGGTTCCTTTCCTCGATATCTATCATGGATAAAAAATTCTTCATACTCGCCCCAAGAAGATTCTTATCTATCATTGAGGCACATCCCATTAGATTCCTGAAATCCCCACCCTATTGAAAAACCCTGTATATGTCATTACTACTTAGGGCATCTCCAATACCAATTCTAATGTGAGATTGGAGTGAGAATGAAGCGTCAATCTTGTTTCATTCCTGGCTTCAAAATATGAAATTGCAATAGCTAAACATCATATTTGAAGTTGCACTGTTGCAACTTCAAACAATATTTTATATTATTTTTTACTTTTTGTTTTTCTTTTCTTTATTTTTAATCATTTGTTTTTTTAAGATATGTAGAAATGTGTAAAATAATTATTTTTTTGTTTTGAAGTAGAAATTTGAAATAAATGGTTGAAGAATAAACACCGTAACAATTTCAAATTATAGAGTTTAAAGTGAAAATTCAAATTCAAAGTGCAGGGTTGGAGATGTCCTTAGAATAAGCATCCTATTCTAGTTTTTTTTTTTTTTTTTTTTTTTGATAATGATCCTATTCTGGTTACTCCAAGTACAAACGGTAAGCCACATGCTAAAATTTAATCAGTTGATAACTATAGTAGCAATTGACAATCAAAATCATCCTCATAACAAATTGAAATAAGAATCATCATATGCAAAGGTAATGGTGCCATATTTGTTCGATTTTATGCTACCTTAGTTGTAACACGGGGATGCAGCTTGTCATAACATTATATAGCGTATCTTATGTATGAGCAACAACATATTGACTAATTATAAATAACGACCAAGACATTTAAGGGAGCCCAATTCATCAAATATAAGTTCGGAGTAAAAGTTTAGACAAGAGCAGCAATGATTTGTTTTTTTCCTGGTGTAACCTGAAAAATTATAAAAAGAAATTGAGAGAAATAGCTTGGTTTTGGCAAGTAGTGCTAAGATTCAGGATATTTCACTCTTGTGTTTTTTACATTATTTTTGGTTGCACGCCCGAAATTATCCACCATCGACTATATATCACATTTAGTAACTAACTAACAAAAGATGATAGTATCAAATATCATTCAATAGATTCTAATCATATACAGACACAGTAAACAAAAGACTGTTATGATAGTATCAAATATAAATGATGTTCAATCCTGCTTATTTTATATGATAGCAGACCACCAAAAATAATTATTCCCGTGATGCAAATAACTGTGTTGGTTGTGATACTACAAGTTAGATCCATGCATAATGAAATGGAAAATAGAGCTAAAAATGAAAGCTATGGCTATTGAAATGGAAAACAGGGTCATGATTGGATACTCTCCTGATATTGTGTGACCTGATTTCTGTGGCAACACTTGACTCGAGACTTGCCGGACCGCATACTATCACACCCACATCAACGTTGCCCCACCGCTTTGACACGCTTCCAAATATTTCTGCAGTTTGGGACATTAAATCATGTATGTTACCTACTGCCCTCCTGAACTTTTAAAATAATTCATTAGCTCTCTCAACTTTCAAAAAAATGTCACTTTACTCCTGAACTTCACATGTCAGCTTCTGATTTGAGAGAAAAACTCAAACATGGCGAAATTTCATATGGAGCCGTGTATTTTAGAATACCCTGCTCCAGTACATGACATGTGTCCTAACGTTTAGTTAGTGGGACAAATGTCATGTATTGGAGCAGTGTATTCTAAAATACACAGCTCCACGTAAAAAAATCCTCAAAAAATGACATATTTGAAAAGTCAAACCAACCAAAAGGTTACACGTGGCGTTCGAGGGGCAAAGTGGCACACTTTGCAAGTTTAGGAAACAATAGGTTTTGGGACAACTTCGGGTATCTAGTGATGCATTAAACCTTATTAAATATCCCGTAGACCTACATGTTTCAAATTGTCATCTAAACATACCTTTGAAGTCTGGCCTGCAACCATATTGAATGGTGCTTAATCTAGTGAGAGTTGCCAAAGATATCTCCTCACTTACCACTTCATCATCAATTTGCTCTTCATCTTGTTGAATTTCCACAGTGGATGAAAAATTCTCCCAGTAATGCCACATGCCAATGACAACACCCCCGAAAATGAACACTCCTGCAGCCATGCACGCCACTAACAGCAAACCTTTATACCACCATGCTGTTATATTGAAAGGCTCTATGCAGTATGCATCCAAAATGCTTAAACAAATAACAAAACAAAATGAACATACTAAAAAATACACTCCACACCATATCTTGTTTCCTGTCCCAACTAAAACTGACATGCTCCCACCATCTTTGGAGGATTGAACAACCAAACAACTTGTCACTTTCAAAACTTCTCCTCCTTCCTGCAATTAGAAACAACAAGACGGAAAATGAAAATTAACATCATAATGTCTGTTTACAATATTCTATGTATAGCCTTACCAATGTTCGCTCTGGTTCACGAGTGATGAATGTCTGGATTTTAACGTTCAGTTCATTGGGCATACATGGAACGATGCCGTCAAATTCAGAAAGAAGACTAATTTCATTTGATTTTTTAACTGCCCATACAATTAATATATTCCTTTGACAACACGGGGTGTTTCGCTTCATGCGGTGGAAAAGATCACTTACTATTGCAATAAAAGGTGAGATCCCACTTCCTCCAGCTACCAATATAAGGTTGTTATATCTAAGAACACATAAAAAAAATGTCCAATTAGTCCAGAAATCCCAACTAACATAGTGTCTACACAATTCCCATATATGCCAATAAATAAAATCATTTCTCTACTTTCTGGAATGGCTAAAAGGCATCGAATTCATTTAATTCATTATATACAGAGCTGTTTTTAAGATGTGCCTGGAAACTAAACATAGAAAAACCTTTTCGCGGCAAAAATAGGAATACAGACGCTACAACAAGGTTGATCATCATTTCAGGAGAAATGCAAGTTACAGGTTGATCGAAACTTATACCTCAAATAGTAAGGCAGTTCATGGCCATAAGGCCCCTCCACTGATGCTGAAATTCTGGAACGAGACAATAAGGGAATCTTTATATGAGATTCCACCGAGATTTTATCTTTGAGTCGCGATGTCCAGCTTCCAACAGCTTTTACAAGGATGGAAAGATGGTATTCACCATCCAGGGGACTGGATGAGACACTAAAAGGATGCCATTGCAGAAACGATATTTCTCGAACACGGAGGAATATAAAGTTGAGGGCATTATACTGCAGGTCTATAGGATAGCACATTAGGAAAAAGGTCAAGTAAATAATGAATGATGAAAGTAAGACACGTACTTGTGGGTTTTGAAAGCACCAACTTCATTGTACCACAAGGAAGAGTTGTTGCTGAAACTATATTGACTCTTCTTTGTGACTGGAAAAATCTTAGAAAACGATCAACCATGAAAAGAACTATTCCTCCAACAGATACGCTAAACACAGAATCACCAACATGCAGAGCAAAGAAGATGACAAAAGGTATGTAAAGTTGGTGAGTATAAAAGAAAATCTCAAAGGATCGCTTTTTCAAAGCGGGAAGTGTTGTAATCCACATTAATACACCAAAAATATAGCTTATAACCCCAGCAAAATTCGCACCAGAATCACTTCTCCACTCCACTATCTGCATATAAGGAATAGGTAGTTTCAGGATTTCAATCTTTATTTTTCTTTTCTCAGAAGGTTAATTTATACATGAGTAATAGATATGTAATCTCAAATAAAGGGATCAAAGATGGTAAAAGAATCAATATGACTCAATCAAGGAACTAATCATGCTAGCTCTCGTCATTTTCATACTTTTCATCGGCTCAAGGTGAACATTTCACTTCTCAACAATATAGAGATCAACCAAAAAGCAAAAACTTAATGATGTAATTTATCAAATGTCACCAGTGTTCATAGCGTAGTCATGTGGAAGTATTTGATACACATGCTCAAAGAGTCAAAGTAAGAGAAAGAAAATGTAGGAAAAGAACTCACAGATGAAAGGAGGATGCCTCGAATAGTCCACACAAGCATATAGCCAAGTCCATGAAGGGTCAGAAGAAACATAGTGAGATGGCCCAACCATGCATGATATTTAATGGCATGTTCAAATGGTATATCTACGAGACGAAGAAGGATTGATCCCCTCGCAACCGGGATAAACAATATAGCTATGATAGACAGGGCAACCAAACCAAAGCCTAAGACCGTCATCTGCAAAAATAGAAGACTGCAAAATGCAACAAGGTAAGTATTATTTTGTTTAAACAATTGAATGAAATTATTGATGCACAAAATGTGCGTATTAATTGAAACAGTCACTTTTCAAGGGGAAAAAGGAAACGAGATGAATCCCTCTATTATAACACGGAAATGTGCTAAGAAAACAAGCAAGTAGAGGAAACACTACTGACATGCAGGTGCAAAAATTCTATAAAATGTATAAGGAATTGAAATATTACAGATGAGAGCATGAATAAATAGACATGGAAATCTATGAAAAATTAAAGGAAAATTCAACCCTGAGAATAGTAGCGAACCTTCTCTGGTGAGGCAAATCGTTGGAGTTAGATACTTGGTCAAATAATGTAAGGGAATAAGAATAAGAAGCCCAGAGAAGGAAGACGAGAATGAGAAGAAGGCCAAGAAATTCAGCAGCAGAGACAACTCCAAGTGGTCCATCTACCAGAAAAGGAAAAGTCCACAACCCAACTCTGGGGCCTGCTGGATTCCTAATAATTAAAGAAACAACACTTGTTCACTTGAGCATTTTAACAAACAGGTAACGGGCACAAATAACTTAGCATCGCTGAAGAATCAAAAGAAGACACACCCTTCAGTTTTTGGTTGGTCCAGTTGTTTTCTGGAAAGAGCAAGATAGGGAAAAGCAACAAGTACAATGATAAAGATGGGGCCATTACATATCAGCAAAGCACTCCCTGCCATTAATATACAACACCAATATTGTCCAGCTAAGCTAGAATTGAATTGTAAAAACAAAAGATCAAATGGGCGTACCAGCGTCACCAACGAGAGGAGTGGCAGCGTCAATCAAGCGATTATAAAGTTGAACCCCGAAGTGGGATGGAAGGAGAAAGAAGAGGGAAATCCATAAAAGAAACAGAAGCCACATAATGGATTTGAGACACCATTTGGCCAGTGAAGAAGCAAAACTAGAAGAGATTTCAACATAAGACGGAAGAAGAGGGTGTTGTAATTCGGCCATGTTAAGCTTCCAAAGTCCATGGTATTGGATTGAGGAGAGTAGTAAATAGAAGAAGTATTCACAACTGTTTTCTCAGAATCCAACCGTGGTTCAACGCTCTGAGGAATGACTGCTGAAGCAGTTGCCTTCCTTCCTTGGATCTCCAACCCAACAAATTAGCTGCATGTTACACACCGACTTTAAAATTCATCAAAATACTGATTTCTGTCTATTTTGTATAATGAAAGGAGACGATGGAATTGAATGAATATGGATTATTTTAGAAAGATAGTTTCGAATCTAACATTTTCCGCCTCTATTTTGATAATGTATCGATTAAACTCCACTCTCAAAATGTGTACTAAACATGCCATTTTTTAATAATACTAATAGTGTGTAGATCAATCCACATATGACAGGTTCCAAACGCAACTTCATAAATTCATATTTTAAAATATATATATGACCAAATACACTGTTACACTTTATGTTTTACAAATATAATTTATAACTCCTTATGAGCTATTTCTATTTTTTATTATCTCTTTCTGTATCAATCTTTTTTAACATAATTTATGTTTATGAATAAAATTTATATTCGGTTACGTTATTGGTATAATTTTCATTTTTTTTTATTTTCAATCAATAAATTCATATTTACAAAACAATATGTTCCATTTTATCCTCTCTCATGCTCTACATAAAACTCTCAACTGGATTAGCATCAAGAGCATCATCCTTTTTTTTCTAAATTTGTTTTTCTTATTTTTACAAAAATCTTTCAAATTTAACATGCTGCTTAAAAGTTTTTTATTTGTCTTATTTTTTCTTCGAAATGTCATCTATTATGATATGTGTTTCAAAAAAAATTCAATTGTTTGATATCCTGATAGAAATCTTATATCTCTCAAGCCATTTTATTTATTTGGCATGCTGTTTTTGAGTTTTTTCGTCTTATGTTTTATCTTCGAAATGTCAACAATTGTACTAGGATTCTACTATATTTCATACACACACACATGTTGATGTGTGTGTATGTATGTGTGTGTGTGTGCATATAGATGTATGTATATGTATATGCATATGTATACATATCTGTATATATATACATACATAGGCGAATACGCATGATGATAAGTGGGGTTCATGGACCCCAATTTTTCAAAAAATTAATTAAAATATTGTATATAAATTAAAATTTAGACCCCATAAAAATAAATGTTTGGACCTCATATATTATAAATTGGTTGATGAATAGGATTTTATCAAGTAAAATAGTCCAATAATAGAACAATTTTTTATATCTATTTCCTTGTTTCTTTACTTTTAGAATAAATCAATTACGAATTTTTATGTGAAAACTTCTTTACATATGTTTAAAATTTTAAAATTTTTCTAAATAAGTTTTTGGACCCCAAGAAAATATAATCTTGGATTCGCACTGTATAAATATATGTAAACATATACATACATGTATACATACATACATACATACATATATATAAGCATTCTACCAAATACCTACTATGTACTTACCTACCAAGTATATATATCTTATCATAACCAATGCAAAACAAATTCTCATCAGATAGCATAAGTATACGTATTACAAAGAAATCTACAAAATTCACATGTATACCAACATCCTACCAAGTATTCATCATATGGAAAAAACATTGTTTGATATCTGGCGGGAACCTGGTAAGAACTTTATGTTTCATTTGAAGTTTGTTCAATCTATTAGAAATCTAGTAGAAATGTGATATATGACTTATATTTCATTAAAAGTTTGTTAAATCCATCAAGTTTATGTTTGTACCAAGTTTCTACTATATTTTATAAATAAACTAACATTTTACCAGATATTTGTTGGTTGATCTAGACAAGTAGTGAATATGCAAATTAGCATGGCAGAAATTTGAAACTTAAAATTAATCTAAGAAGAAATCCTAAGAATGACATGATTAATATAACCATAGGTAAACATGACATAGATACAATAGGTCTACAAACACTTATAAAAGAGACCTAGTATCTAAGTTAGAGCATTACTAGTTGATGTGTGCCCTCTGGCTGCGATTGAGTGATCCCTTAGAGAAATCCAGCAAAACCCCATTAGCACTAGCGTATAGGACAACTTCTATGACTAGTCCATACAAACTCCACTGGCTAAAACCTCCTCGAAAGGGAGAACTCGTTAGTTAACAGGTGATTGTTAGACCACTCATAGACCAACTTGAAAATAATTGTGAAAGCCTTTTTTAAAATAGAATAAGCCTTCTAAAATTCTCACAAATGATTTCTGAGAGAAATTGTGGGAAGATCTTAAAATAATTTTCAAGAAGAGTCAAAACTTTAAAGAAGGCACTAAGCTCAAGTGAGGAACAAGGGAGGAGAATGCCTCCTTTATATAGGGGAAGGGGGAGAAAAATTGCTCCCCACTTAGTAATGTGGAATGGGGAAAATCCCCATCCCACCTGCGGGTTGATGTGCGGAACTCCAGCTCCGCATGGGTCAACTCACTCGTACAACATGTTTCGATGGGTTGTGTGTGTCGTGCAAGGCAAACCCTTGCAAGCTTTCCTTGTCCGCGAGCCCACCTCACAGGCTGCTAGCAAGCATTTTCACTTGGCAGTGCTTGCAGGCCTATGTTGTAGTCCCATGTGAGCGCTGCTTAGTAGCGCTTGCGGGCCTATACCTTGTGATCCCGCGAGCACCTTGTATGCTCGCATGGTTAGTTCACAAGCCCTCGCGAATAACCTGTATTTACAAGGTCCACTCGTGTAGGATTAAAAATCTCGCTCCATGGTTCAAATTTTTAATCCCCTATCCATTTTCGTACATTGGTCAAACTAGTAAATAGCTTTAACCATCTCAACTTGACTTCCTTTATTCTTGGGATAGATCTTATCTATTAAGTTCTTCACTTGTCTGGTTAAAGGTCCAATGTTTGGACCGTATGGGATATCTTAGTATCAAACCATTAATGTTTTGCCTAACCTTGGCTTCCCATTTGGGAAACTATAGGCTCGGTATTCCAGATCAATATGGAATCCGATGATTCTATATGATCACTTAAACATTTTCTCGCTAACACTTAAGAACGTAGCGAATCTAACTATACACACACTATATTTCTCTCTTTTTTCTAATGCGACCTTATTTCTCTGGCCTAGTGCACCACTGGCGTTGCACACACAATGCTGCTGCTGCATGAAATTGTGAAGATATGGAGCCCTATTTATATAGTTTGAAGGGTTGCGTCTATCCAAACGAAGAGTCACATCCATTGGTGAAAGATTGCATCTCTTCAATGTGATTGGTCGAGAGGCTTTGATTTAATCCACAATGGATAGGCACCTTTTCATGATTGGTTGACTCCTGATAAGTGTCTTTTCGTTGGTAGTTGATGGCGGTTGATCATACTTATTTGGCGGTTGGTAGTTAAGAAGATAATATCAGAAAAATGTTCTTGTCGCGACCGTGATATGTGATTCACGATCGTGAATCTTTTGTTGGTAGATTTCTGTTTCTGAAGTGAACAGGTCACGACCACGAATGATTGTCACGATCGTGAATTGAGTTTTCTTCAAAAATCTCCTTGTAACTTCACCGATCATCGACAGCTTCAATCCTAAGCCAAATCTTTAAGTTCCACGCATCTTTTTGCACCTTTTTCACTCTTTTTTTATAGAATTCCAGTTTTGATCATTTTACTCCCAAGATTCACCTAGTATCTGCATTTGCATAAAAAACAACTACATACCACGTGAAATCTTTCATATGAAGTATAAAAATGACTCAAACTATAGTGTTTATTGTGTGAATTTATCATGATAATAAGTGTAATTATACACTTATCAGTTATATTCACAGATCCAGTGATTATACACAATCTTGTTAACCCCGAAATCACTCTTAAAGTTAACTCAAAAGCATATAACTTGATTATTATAAAAGACTCAACATGAAATACACACTATGACACATAGAGATATCATAAACTTTGAAATAGAGAGTATAAGTAGAAAACAAAGCAAAGTTGTAAGGTATGCAAGTGAAAGCTAAAGTTAATCAAACCGTATCCACTCTTTAATGGGAGTCGTCAATTCTCGCAATTCCTACAGTTGCTTTGAATTCGGTCTCAGCTCATACAGTATCTCGTTAGGATGCTATTCTTTGTGAATTTTGAATAAACGAATATTGAAGAACAATAAATTTTATTGATAAGTGATTTACAATCACACTTATACAACAATCGCTCAAATATGTAGAGAAATCTAGTGATCGAAATAAGGTTCGAATCACTTATACATTTTCTCTCTAACTTAGAACGAAGCGAAATCTACACGATTTTCTCTCTAAAACTATGTATGCACGTATGATAATTGTATAATTACACTTATTATCATATTAATTTTACACACTAAACACTATATTTTAAGTCATTTTTATACTTCATATAAAAGATTTCACGTGGTATGTAGTTGTTTTTTATGTAAATGCAGATACTAGGTAAATCTTGGGAGTAAAATGATCAAAACTGGAATTCTATGAAAAAAGAGTGAAAAAGTTGCAAAAAGATGTGTGGAACTCAAAGATTTGGCTTAGGATCGAAGCTGTCGAAGATCGGTGAAGTTACAAGGAGAATTCTGAAGAATAATGCAATTCACGATCGTGACAAGCATTCACAGTCGTGACTTGTTCTTCTTTAGAATAGAAGTCTGCCAATCAAAGATTCACAATCACGACATAGACGGTTTTCTAGTTCTATCTTCTTAACTGCCAACCGCCAGATAAGCAGGATCAACCGCCATCAACTACCAACGAAAAGACACTTATCAAGAGTCAACAAATCATGAAAAGGTGCTTATCCATTGTGGATTATATCAAAGCTTCTCAACCAATCACAATGAAGAGATGCAATCATTCACCAATGGACACAACCCTTCAATTAGATAGACGCAACCCTTCGAACTCTATAAATAGGGCTCCAAACTTCACAAATTTTGTGCTCCAAAGTGACACCAAAAGAGAGGAGAATATTAGAGTGCAATTATAGGTTTACATATAGTGTGTGTAGATAGAGAGTTTGCTATGTTAGTGAGAAAATGTTTAAGTGATTCGAATCCTTGTTTCGATCACTTGATTCTCTACATTCTAGAGCAATTGTTATATAAGTGTACTTGTAAATTACTTATCAATAAAAGTTTTCGTTCTTCAATATTCATTTGTTTGATATTCGCAAAGAATAGCATCCTAGTAGAGGTTCTGTACGGGCCGAGACCTAATTCAAAGCATATGCAGTAATTGCGGGAATTGACGACTCCCATTAAAGAGTGGATAAGATTTGATCAACTTTAACTTTCACTTGCATTCCTTACAACTTTGCTTTTCTTTCTACTTATACTTTCTATTTCGAAGTTTATGATATGTCTATGTGTCTTAATGCGTATTTCGTCTTAAGTCTTTTATGTTAATCAGGTTATATGCGTTTGAGTTAATTTTAAGAGTAGTTTCGAGGTTAACAATATCGTGTATAGTCATTGGATCTGTGATATAACGCTGTTTAGTGAGCTAACATTTTTGGAGTGTAACTTGCTAAATGTGGCTATGTGAGAGCAACTCATACTAAGCATAGTGTTGATGTTGTCCAGGTTTACATAATTGTCTTAATTCGTTTGCGCTAGATTTAGAAAAGTTATTTCATGTATTGCTCTGTGGTGAATAATTGAACATCTGAGTATTTAGAACCAAGTTTGTTGAAGTTATCTAGTGCATAAAACATTTTTTATTATTTTGCATATTCTACTCCACTATACTTGTTCTTAGGGAATATCTATATGCTTTTCATCTTCTTTAATTTGTTCATGCATTTATCCATTCATTAGTCTACCATTCAAAAACTTTAACTTATTTTATTTTCTTTTATTCCGTAACTCTAATTGAT
>CATIWQ010164051.1:0-10878 GCA_949673415.1 Euphorbia schlechtendalii | reverse complement strand
ATATATTAATGCATTAATAGATGCTTGAATTTGTCCCAAAATATTTACTGCACATCTAAACTTTCAAAGTGATATCTTAGTTCTATCAACTTTCAAAAAATGCACCACTTTGCTTCCTAAACGTCACGTGTCAGCTTCTGGTTGGTTTGACTTTTCAAAGATGTATTTATTCTTATTTTATCTCTCTAATCAAAAGTTGATTCGTGACATTGAGGGATAAAAGTGATGCACTTTTTGACAGTTGAGATGGTTACATGATCACTTTGAAAGTTTAAAGGAATGATAGGTGTTATGGGATAAGTTTAAGCAGTGGCAGAACAAGGATCAGAACATTAAGGGCACAATTTCGCACGGACAAAGATAGGTGACGGTAAATTAACAATAGTTTTAATTTTTTAAAGAAATAGGAAAGTGTTTATAATCTTTAACGTAGCTAATATCAAAATTGAAAATGAAATAAAACTTAACCTGAGAAATAATTTTGTAAATAAAACTTAAACAATGAAGAAATAAAATAATTATTTCCCAATATCAAAATGTAAACATGTTATTCATAACTGATCAATAGAAGTAAGAAAACTAATATGCTTCTTAAGTATGAATATTCATTTCATATTGCTAATAAAAACTTTATGCTTGAAATTAAAATTATAACGTCGGTTTTATTTTATCTACTGTAACTCAATAAAATAAAATTATACTATTAAGTAATTATTTGGTGGTCTCTTCATTTCCGAAAACAATGTGTAATTGTGACTTCAATCCTATAATCATTAAATATTTGGTAAAAGGATAATTGTATATTGAAAAACTGATAGTAAAATGTAAACATAATAAATTGAAAATTATTTAATAATGATGTTAACGGTAATATTAAAATATAATATTGAAAAATTGTTTTTCGAAATGAATGCAATTTTTACAACATAATATGGTTATTTTGGAAACTATGCCATTGAATTTGGTTGAAAAGATTTAAATAAATTTGTTTCACCAAACAATTAATTAAAAACAAAGTTAAAATTAAAAGAAAAGAAAAAGAAAGAAGAAAGTGGGGAGTTAGGTCCATTCTCTCTTCAACTTTTGAAACCTGAACTGAACTAAACTTAATTGAACTGAACTAAATTTAATGAACCTGAACTTAACTTAACTGAACTGAACTTAATGAACCTGAACTTAATAATAAATATATTAATTATTAAAATAATAGTAAAACCCAATAAATATAAAAATAAATAAATTTTAATAATCATTACAAATAATATTATTAATAACTACCTATATAAAATAATTAATAAAACAATTTTAATACCATTAATAACAAAAATTGTTATAATACGTAAATTCATTTAATTAAAATTTATTATTCAAATAATAATTATTGTTACAATTACACGTAAACTAATAATAATTATTATATTGTATTGTAGTTTAGATTCAAATTATCACTTATTATTGGATTACAAAAATGTAATAGTTGTTTTAATTAATAAATATTTTAATTTTATTATCCCATATCACATTTTCTAACTAATTAATACTACGATTATAAATAAAAATATTATTATATTATAATTACATTAATATTATTATTATATCAATAACACTAGTAATTATCACTATTTAAAAATTATTTTTACTATATTTACAATAAATATTAACTACATTAAATAATAATTATTTTTCTATATTAATATTTTTATAATTGTTATTCTTTTTATTATTACTACTATTAGTTTTTATTAAAGATTAATTAAAATAATCATTATTAAAATTAAAATTTACGTACCTGAACTGAACTTGATAAACCTTAACTTAAATGAACTGAATTTAATGAATCTGAACTAAACTGAATTTAATTTAATTGAATTAAATTGAACTTAACTGAATCAAATTGAAAATGGGAAGCGAGGAATGTGAAGTGATGGCTGGCGTGTAGGAATTGCAATGTAAGAGAGCGGAAGTGAGGAGTACGAAAACTTAGTATAAATAAATATGCCCAGTAAAAGAAATTTTACTTTCTTAAATTGAAATGTAAACTACGTCGTTTTTTTATTTAAATCAAAAAATGAAGAACTAAAGAACTGGGTGGGTACAAACAAACAGTGCACATCATCTCCAATCTTCTACATGACCATCATGGAAACTTTGCAGCGGCAAAATCTGGCCGAGACCCTATATTCACGGGGCTTCTTGACCGTTGGGTGGACGAATTTCTCTGCAAGCCGCCCCCAACGCCGCCCCCTTAGTTAAATTACCTATTAATTCATTAACTTATATTCATTCTTCACATCATGTAAAAGACAACCAATTTCTTATGCATATAGTTTAGGATTTGAAATGAGTTTTCTTTTCTTTTAGTAATATTGAATATTTGTAATATATTATGAACTAATTAGGTGTTGTAGCTATGTTGATACAACTCTCAAAGAAGACGTGAGAGATCTTGTATTCGAAATTCAATCTCTTAAATAAATTCATATTCCTCAAAAAATGATTAAGTGTCAATTTGATATACTTTTTGCAAACTCAAATAGTTTCATAGGTTGAGTGAGCATAAGTGGAATTGAACTAATTTAATATAAAATTAATTGGCTTGTGTTATCTTGTCAATGTCTAATATGCATCACTTATATACTAGAATTTATTCTTTTTGTACAATATGAGGTTCTCAACACGTCCAATAATAAATGTTATTTTGAAAAGTTCATCTCACAAGCTAGCTTTTCCTAGAATGACAATAATTTGTCCGGGAAAGCAATATTAAACTGAATGTCAAGTTCATTGGAAAATAATTTGACAAATGAAACCAGCAATTATATGGTTTATAGTTTCGTAAAGGAGGTCAATGGAATAGTAGTTGAAACTGAAGTTGTGCTCCAAAAGTCACAGCTTCGAATTCATCTATGAATGAAATGGGGTGGTATGAACATTTTTCTTAGAAGAGTAGTTACGCAAATTTAAAAAAAATAAAACTTGAAAAATCCAAACATATATTTTATAATTAACCCGGCCTAACATTAACTCTTCATTATCAGAACAAAATTCTCAATTATCTACTCTTGTCCTTTGTAAACCTAAATTGAAATAAAAATAGGCACACATTACATGTAAGACCACAGATATATATAGAATAAAGATGTACGCGAAAAATAACAAAAGCATACGTAATAACAAAACAAAAATCATATACTAGTGGGTAGTCAAAACACATAGTTTAAAATATTTACATAATAAAGATAGACATAGACAAAAGGTGATGCAGATAGATGCAGCTATGTGTCATATACAACATATAATAGACTATATGTATAATATATATTTGAATCTTTTTCATTCAATTGAGAGAAAAAGAAAAGAGAATTATATTAAATATAATGTTGAATTACACCAAAGATGTAATAGATCAGGATAAATTTTGGTAACAAATTACTAACAACATTTTTTGTTTAAAAAAAAATTACTAACAACATTTTAACTAATTCTTAACAGACTCACGGCTAAACTCACAGCTAGTCTATAATTTCTAACACTTGTTCTGTATTTGGATAGTTTTAATTCAGGTCTAAACTCCGAACCCACGTTTTGATGTACTTCTTGATATTTCTATTCTTATTGCACGAAACACTAAAGCTCTTTTGGTGTATTTCCCTAATATATAATTTATTGATGGAACAAGAGATAATCAGTTAAACTTTTGAGAAATGAGAATATCAAATAATTCATAACACTTCGCCTCTATAAAACATATTGAGATATGTATGCTATTTTTGGGGTATTTTAAAGAAAACAATCTGTGTTTATTTTTAATTATTTAAACCAATGAAACACTTGTGCACGTTAATAATTTCATATAAGTAGTGCAATACATGTAGATAATTGTGCCCAACCCAAACACAAATACAGCCTGAAACATTATTAAATGGACATAATGAGCTTTTTTTTATTGTGAATGCTCCACCATTTTATACACTACGTCATAGATGGTCTATTGTAACAACAATGAAATGTTATCTAAAGTGCCAAAAGTGTTACGAAAACACTTGTCGCAATACTTTTCTGTGAAAAAAGTCATTGATGATGCTTCCCTTGCGAAAAGTCATTTTCGCAACACTTTTTTTTTCTCGCAACGCTAAGAAAAGTGTTACAATAAATGACTTTTTGCAACACTTTTTTAGTACTTGCAACGCCTTATCTTGTGTTGCAAAAAATACTCGTCGCCGTCAACGTTAACGTCCGTTTAATTTTTTTCGTAACACTTTTGTTGTTTATTCGCAACATTTTTCTTATAACCCTTTTTGCATATTCGCAACACCATGTCCAATTTTCGCAAACCTTTTTAAAAACACTTATGTCGCATTTGTAACATTTTTTGCACTTGTTGCAACACATTTGTATAACACTTAATTGATGTCATAATTCAAAAAAAAATTGAAATTTGTTTTTTTAAAATTAATTCATAATACATAATATTCAATTGTATACAAATTCAAATGAGAACTAAAAAATACATAATACTTTACAAACTAAAAATAACGCTACTAAAAATACATAGTGTTTTCAAAAGATTCTCAAACCGATCTTTACATTGAAGTTTTGCATATTGGCTTAACAATCCCAAGAATGGAAAACATTTCTGGATTTTGAACTAATAAAGAAGTCTAAAAATGTGATACAATTTAGTTGTCTCTGTAATCCACCTCTATTCGCCATGAGAGAAGCCTGTATTGAAAAGGATTGTTAACGAAGTGAGGTAGAGTTCCATAGAATCTACATGAATAAATGCATACAGGCTATATAGCCACAAAAAGAAATTTAAAAGGATAGTGGAAATAAGAAGCACATTATCAGTCTGTCAGTTTCCAAAAGAACATAAGATACATGACAAAAAAAGAGAAATTTTTAATCAAAATTCACTTAACTTGCCATGCTAAAATAAAACTTTTTGGGGAATATAGAGTTAACAGTTTGATTATAGTTAAAAGCTCTGACAATTTAGTGAGATAAAATCCAAGTTTAATCTGGTGAGGTCAGAGTATATATATAAAGGAGGAATGACTCTCAAATGAATACAAATAACGTAATTATTTAGTTTTTACATGTCATAACATATTTAAGTTGAATGTTCTAAATATTTTATTCTTTTACAATTCTATTATCAAGTACCTCATGTATTGAAAAAAAGGATCAAGGGGCCAATTGCGAAATCCATACACATTCTAAAGAATATAACTATTTTATAAGTAAAAAGCACAAACTGAAGCTAGTTATGCTTACCACTTTCAGAAGATGTGGCGGCAGGAAGTGCGAGAATGTTCATAGCTGCAAATAAAGCAAGTTAAGTCAATACAAACTTGATCTTAATTTCCAATTCAAGACTTGTAAAATTTGAATGCACATTAAGCTTAAAATATGTAAGCAAACAAGCAGTAATATCAATTCACATCAACCTTTTCATGCAAAATAGTAATTCATAGTAGTTCAGCTGGTCTATGATCTGATGATGCATGGAGAGATCCTACGGAAATATCCTTTCCAGTTGTCACACTTGTATAGGTTATTAAGTTAGCCGATGTGAATCCTTTGACTTGTTTGATTAAGTTTTGAATCAGTGAAGTTCTTTTTCTCAAGGTTTCTGATTTTGGGGCCTGGTTAATGTTTCAAAGGGTGTGCATAACGAATTTCATAGAATGCAAGAAATCAGAAAATAAAATATGCAGAGAAGCATGATAAGATAGTACCAGAATAGAGTGTCACTGTGCTTATTAATCAATTATCATGACTGGACAGTAGAAGCCAATGCTCCCATTCATAACACACAAAGTCCTCGTAGATTCAACCCTAGCCTTTGTAGTGTAATTTGAGACCATCAATTATCCATCCCTTGAATAAAAAAAGCATAACAACCTCATCTTCACTAAATCAATCAGCACTGCATATCTTTGTGATGAATTGCATATTCCATTACAATTACCAACATTTATCACTAATTTACCTTAATTTTTCATGTTACTTTCTATATTGTACTCAACAAATAAGTCATATGAATACTTTAGAAATTTCAAATAAAAAGTTCTAGACTTGTAAGATTATGACCACAAAATAATTTAAAGCTAATTTAAACCACAAAAACACCTAAAATTTGTTAGACTGTAAAGGCTACATTGCCTATGCTAATACACCATTCTACCTTATTCTAGATTATTCCACAATTAACTAGCTATCACTGTCAATCAGCTATATACAACAAAACAATGTTACAGAAATTACTACTTCTAACAACTTATCTTCCTTCTCCTGGTGTACGTGACACTATCAATTGGCCAAATACAAGGTGGAGAATTGATTTGGAGCTACAATTTTCAAGAATTTCTTAGTGCATAATAGTGTCCTTGCAAGCCTCTAAGTGATATCAGCCACAAAGGTTTTAAAAAAATAGATGGAAATGTTATCTAGACTTTAGGCTGTAAGTACCATTAAATTAGTTTATTAACATAGTCAAATACTATATTTTGATATACAAAACATATAAATTATAGAGTTCATACATTGAAATTCATCATAAGCAGAAGATATTGCATCATTTGTCTCCTTCCCACCCATACATGGGACATCTGCTATAACTTCTCCAGTTGCTAGATTGTGAACCTATTGTAATGTGAATAAGCCAATAAGGTATAAAAGAAGAAAATAAGTACATCTGAGACCAAGTACAATGGAACAGAATACTTAAAAACAAAGAAAATGAAAGCCTTCTGTAGGCAACAATGACATGTTTGAGGTATAGCCTACCAAATCATCACAGAGTTTAATATCATCTTGAAAAAATTTCTAGACTGATTTTCCCAACGCTTCAAAATATAATAAAAAATGCATCTTTATTTTTCAAAAAAACACCGACTTACCTGCCTTGGTGAGCCTTTACAGCAATGAATCGGTTACCCGCTTAGATTCATAGAATTCAGACAGTGTTTTGAAAATGCTGCCTTAGTGAGCCTTTCAAAACACTGATTATTTGACAATAACAGTTTGAACAACCCACAAGATGCTACAAATAATGATAAAAATCCACGCTACTACTTATAGACAGAGGAAGAGAAAGTAGGTCCTAAGTAAACATCTACCTTTCACTTCAAGTGCATGGACAAGTAAAAACAATAAAACCATTGTGATTTTATTAGCTTATTGTTTTTTACTGGAAAAGCTAATTATATGAACATAAAATGCACCCATCAGAGCTCCAGCTCTCTAGGTCTTCCTATACTTGGACTAAATCACATAAGAAACACTTCCAAATTTACCATCCTTACCGTACAATGGTTACATGCACTTATGCATTAGGAAGCCATAGCGACATGTTATGCCATACCTTCGCAAAAGTATACTGTGCAAGGACCTTTTCTTCAAGACCCGAGAAGGACATTACTAGGTCTTGTACATCATTATCCTCTTCATATCTTTAGTTGCAGTAACAATTAACAAAGATAGGATGCAGCATATTCACATCAATTAACAATAAATAGATTGCGAAATATACAAGGATGCCTAAACATGCATGGAAAAATACAGTACAATGCATATAAAAGTACTTTGGAGATATTAAAGAAGTTGAAAGGACATAATATAAAATATATAAAAAAAAGGAGAGAAAAAAATAATAACAGCCCCTCCTGCACTAAAAAACTAAGAAAAAGCATATTTCTTTGAACTGCAACTCTGGTACAAGGTAGAATTCGTATACCCTGGAATTTACTTGAAAGCACGTACAGTCATACTAAATATAAAACTTGAATCCAAGTCATATTAGATCTCCAGTTGATCACTAGTCATAAATTATTCCAATTATTAAGATTCGCCAATAGATTATGTAATTAGAATCTTACAAAAACAATTAATAACTTCTAAAATATGATATAATTTTTTCACAAAAGAGTGAATAGTAAAAGAGATAAGAATGTACCTAGACAGCCAAATATTTTTGTACTTATTATAAAACTCATAAGAAAGCTCATCTTTGCAGTATCCAATATTACTTAGAACAATTAGCAACTGCTGATGTGAATCAACCACGCTTCCTAAGAGATCATACCATAGTTGATTTTCTGACTCAAGAGTACACCCATTCTGTAATTCTTTCCCCGATTTGTTTAGTGCAAGCTCACCCCCTATTAATTCCGGATGTCCTGAAAAAGGGGTAAAAAATAAGAGCAAAAAAAAGATGGTTCTAGGTCTAACCATCAAATTGTTACAATACATATCATACTAGCAAAATCAAGGAAACTATTTAAGAAGGCTAGTCTAATTGATTCTTGAATTTGGTACTTTTCTCAGCACCAAATTTCAAATCATTCAAACCAATAAACAAACAGTGCACAGAACTCAATAAGTTAAACGGAAAAGCAATCAGAAGTGAGAGCTAGAGCTTATATATCAAGAGAAAAACAAATTGAGAACTGAGAATAGAGAAGCTCTGAAAAGTAATATCTATCATATACATTCAGAAAATCACTATAAGTACCAATTGCTATTCCAAAACAACGAAATGAAGCTAAAAAATAGAAGAAAACGAGATCACAGTCAGTTTTCTCAACATCAATTTCAGTTCATTCAAACTAATATGCAAACAACACAAAAAATTAAAATTCAAGACGTCAACCACCAAAGCAATCGAAACTGAATATCAGAGCCTACATTAACGATTGAATAAATAGGAAAAGCAGTCGTGAATCTGAAAAGCAACGATTGAGAGCTAGGGACAAAGGGAAGCAAAATTTTACCTGGTGAGATAGGGGAGGTGGAGAAGTGAGGTGCGTAGAAAGTAGATATGAAGAGCAGAAAAGCTTGTTTCGGCCAATGGAAGCCATGCTAGCTAATTTGCCTAGGGACAGAGCTCGATTTCGAGATTGCCAGGTAAGAATCGAAATTGAGAAAAATTTTTTACAGATTTTCACAAAAAGAGATGAAATCAAATTGACAACTGCAGTGGGTTTCAATTTCGGGAAGAATTGACAGAAATTGGAAGAGGAATCGATGAACTCAGGGGATTTAGGGTTTTGCCAGAGATAAGATCCAAGTGAGGGAGAGGAGAGGGAGGTGAGTGATATATAATTTTTGAGTAAAATTTTTATTTTTTCCCGTAAAAAACTAAGCAAGAGATTTCCTGCCCGTTAAATTTTCAACGTTCATAGTATTTTTCGCAACGGTTAGACTGAAAGTGTTGCGATGAAAGTGTATTCAATCTACAAGCAGATCTATTGCAACACTTTTGCAACACTTCTCAAAATGTGTTTCGAAAAATTCTTTTTTCCTTCAAAAATCGCAACACTTCAATGCAACACCAACTGTTCTGGTTGCGACAGGCCATCTATGGCGTAGTGTCAGTCAATCATCTTTCTTAATTCTATATATCTCTCTTATATGAAATATTTGTTTTTCTTAATCTGTAATTCTTCATTTCCTACAAAAGGTAATTTAATTCATTGGCTTCAATATTATTGTTATTTGTTTTATTACTTTAATTATAATTTGTTTGATAAATAAATATAAACTTAATTAAATTATTCTAATTCATTTTTTTGTTTGTTTGTTTAGTTTCATTGCATTTGGTTGATTAATTTTTTTGGAAAGAAGAAAGTGGCTCAAAATCGAAAATTACGCTCCTAAAATCAGGTTGCATTGTTCTTCCCTTAACTGTTATCTTTATTACTTACTGTAATTATGTCTAGAAAGTATGAATGTGGTTGGGAAAAACGTAAAAAGAAAAAAAAATCGATGAGTTAATTCAATCTCAAAGAGGAGCGTTTCACAAATTTTTAATCAAAGAACCGCAAGTGTTGCATGAAAACATAATAGATGATGGTAATGGGAATGCTCATGCCAATGATTTTAATATTGATGGTAATTCCCAGTTGAATGATACCAATGGTTTTCAAGATGTTGATGTGAATGAGAATGAGAAAAATGCCCCTGACCTTGATAATTTTCCTTGTAATGTTGTGTATGATGTCAATGTTGACATGGTTGATGATATTTCGTATAATCTTGACATATTTGATCCAAGAGTTTGAGATTCTTTAGATTCTGAAATGATTAATATCTTAGCGGTAAAAGGCCCTAAACGTGACTTGTCTATTGTTAAAGGTGTAAAAGATAAAATTGGAAGACAATTTTCTGCCTCATTTTACACTAGAGTCCTTCCTAATGGGGAAAAATGTGATAGAGATTGGCTTGAATATTCAAAAGAACTTGATCAAATTTTTTGTTTTTGTTGTAAATTATTCAAGAAAAATAAATATTATGGTAAAGGTCAATTAGCAAATCAAGGTTTTAGTGATTGTGCACATCTTTGTGTTAGAATTAGAGAATATGATATTGGCATGGAACATATTCAAAACATGGCTAATTGGTATGATTTGCGCTTAAGGCTTGAAAAGAACACTACTATTGACAAAGTTGCCCAAAAGCAACTTGAGAAAGAAAATGAGCATTGGAAAAATGTTTTGTTGAGAATTATTTCAATTGTCAAGCTTCTTGGAAAACATAATCTAGCATTTCGTGGTACTTATGAGAAATTGCATCAAAATAGTAATGGAAATTTTTTAGGATTAATTGAAATGCTAGCTGAATTTGATCCTATTATGCAAGAGCATGTACGACGTGTTACTAGTGATGAGATTCATATTCATTATCTTGGTCACAATATTCAAAATGAGTTGATTCTCTTACTTGCACGTGCAATTAAATGTGAAATTGTTAAAAAAATAAAAAGGGCTAAATATTTTTCAGTGATACTTAATTGTACTCCCGATGTTAGCCATCAAGAGCAAATGTCTTTAATTTTAAGATATGTGGATGTTACTTCAAATTGTATTAGCATAA
>CATIWQ010164042.1:0-11155 GCA_949673415.1 Euphorbia schlechtendalii | reverse complement strand
ACTATTGTAAAAGGTTTACTCTTCACCAGAAGAAGAGTTAATAGTGGATTAAATCTTGGACTGGAGATTCCAAGGACTGGATTAGGCAGAGGCTGAACCAGGATAAAAATCACTGTTTGTATTTCTTTACTCAACTTAATTTTTGTATATCTATTATTTCCGCATCTGAAACACATAAATTAAAAAGTGGGACTCTGAGTAACCAATACTTACTCAGAAGCAACTTCTGAAGCAGTCTTCTGAAGTTAAACGAAAACTCGAAATAGAGTCATTCACCCCCCCTCTGACCTGTTTAACACCCTTACTGGGTCCTACATATTTTATACGAATTTCATTTTTTTTTTAAAGTTGAATTATTCTTGTAATGATTGCTTTGTTGTAACTTATATTTTGCATTTCTCCTCTTCAATGAACAATATGTTAATATTTTAGTGTAATTGGATTGATTAATTGATTAATGTTATCGTGATATATCATCGAACAAATCGAAAGAGTGCGGAATACATGCTTGTTCGGGTTCTATCACGAATCAAGGGTCAAGAGGTAGCGCCCCCGGTAATTGGGTTCCAAGGGTAGCGCCCCGACCGGGATCGAGCTGTCGGGACAGCTCGTATGCCCGAAGGGAAAATTTTATTTGCGTATAAAAATTATTTCATTGTTAAAATCTCGAAATTCGTGTATTTTTTACATGTCACTTGGATAAATATAAATACCTGAAATTGTTCATACACCAGGTTGGTTCATGATTTCATAATATTTTCGCATTCTAAGTTCTAGTTTAAATTTGTGATTTTATCCGATTAAAAATTTGGTAGAATCATCAAAATAATTTCAATTTGATAGTATTATCACAATTTCATATTCATCCAACTAATTTCAATTTCTCAACACAATATGTGTGTTACATTGCCTTTCAAACATGAGAAGTATATGCTCCTAAGGATAATTTTTGTTTTGTTATTTTTAATGACATCGAGAGTATGATATTACTCCCTTCATTTCAAAATAACTGTCGCGTTAGCACTTTAGAAAAATTTTCAAAATAACTATTGTTTTAGGATTCTAATGTATTTTTTTAAAAATTTTATCTATTTTACTTTTATTTAATGCATATTGGAAATGATAAAAGAAATAAAATAACTAATCAACTTTCAAATTAACAAAAATTATAAGTGTAAATAAATATTTTCATTACGTTACTTAATATGATCTTGGTATTGACAAACAACCTAAATACGATAATTATTTTGAAATGGAGGAAATAATTAGTACTAACTTATATTCCTAGACAACCACCCCTGCCAGGGAAATACGGAGAAACCAATTGACTCATCTAAATTGATAAAAATGAAATTTTTTAAAACTATTTTTTATTTTTTAAAATGATTGCTAAATTGGTTGACTCTCGAACCAAAATAAATTTAATGTATAAGAATAAGATGCTAACCACTGGTATTAATATTAAATACACAACTATTATAAAACGTATAAATCATGCTCAATTCAAAGACCGAATTATGAACCAATTTGAGTTTTCAAAATTTTTAAAAAATGATTCAGCAGTTATCTTGAAGTTTCAGTTTAAAAAAGACAATAATTAATTTAAATTAAATGTCTAACAACAATTTAAGGAACCCAAAATGTTATGCATCACCTTCATGTACAAAGATTTCCCAACACTATTTAAAAACACGAGATTTCATTAAAAATGCAAACCCAAGCACAGTATCCAATGCTAGAAATCTCTTTAATATTGTTAAAAAAACCTAATCCTTGCATGTTTATTTTGTTCTAAAAATTAATTTATGATACTATTTTTTTTATTATTATACTCCCTTCATTTCAAAAATAACTGTCGATTTTAAATTATTTACCAAGACGAAATTAATTAAAGCAATAAAAGTACTTATTTACCCCTATAATTTTTGTTAATTTGAAAATTAATTGGATGCTTCATTTCTTTTATCATTTTCAATGTGTAATAAATAATGGTAAAATGAATAAAATTTTTAAAAATGTACATTATAATTTTAAAATGATAATTATTCTAAAATTTTTTTTAAATCATAAAAAAATAATTATTTTAAAATGGATGTACAATGAATTTTGAGACATATGATTAGATTCTTTTTGACATGATAAAAGTATCCAATGTGAAAAATATGATGAAGCATTGTTAATTTGACCTGAGGGTCCACAACAGGAGAGGACAAAATGCAGACCGATTCTGATACGTGGCAATTGCATGTCCGTAAACACGTGTGAATTACACCGACGGAACGGGATGCACTGAATGACGGTGCCATTTGCTGCATCGTCGTTTCTAAGCTTTGTCGTTTTCGATAAAAGTTTAAACAGAGTTTTAGAAACGTTCCACATTGTAATATGCCGTCGTTTTGCATTTAATCAAAGACAAACTCTGACGAATACAAACAACTTTTTTGTCCGGGTGTTTGGTTGTTCTTATTTAATTAATGAAATCATGAAATTTTTTTTTTATATTTCACGCGGTACAAAAATTATATGAATTAAATGATTAATTTTTGTACCAAAATTATTGTTCGAGCTTTATAATATGATGATTTTGACGTATGCTTAATTAATATAGAGTATGAAATTTCTTCATAAAGCACATTTATTGATGTTATAAAATTTCTTCATAATTATCAGAACGATGCCTCATATAAAATCTTAAGCAAGCTGAGTTTATATATAATTTGAAATGTCGATGTGGTTTTAGTTTTCATGGATCTAAGAGCAGAAAATCTAAACTATAATATCATCATTTTTAATTTTCTGCCTTCCCCTGCATATATCATATAAAAAACAGAGTGATCAAGCAATGAAGAGAAAAATAATTAAGGTAAACTTAAAAAAACATAGCCCGTGCTTTGACAATTTTGCAAAAATGCATTTGTGAAAGTAAACGATGTCTGTTGTTTCAAAAATTTGCAAATAAAGAAAATAAATTCAATAAAATAGTAATGTTCTAGAAAGTATTTCATAAATTTGACGTTTCTATAATTTGGCCATATTTCAACAGTTGATTGATGATAGTGGATTTTGAGCGAAAAACAAAGATTTAGTGGTTAAGGTTGCTTGTATACTTTGGACGATTTAGGCAAGGAGGAACAAATTTGTTTGGAACAATAAATTTCGTGTTTCGTCTCAAGTGGTTAGACATGGCGTTGGATTCCTCGCGTAGTGGAGTGCAATAAATAGGCAGGCTGCTCAGCCTATTTTATCTATCTTGAATCAGATTTGATGGCGTCCTCGAATTGGATTGTTGAAATGCTATATCGATGCTAGTTTGTTTGACTTAGGTCTGACGTTACAGTTAAAGCAAACAAAACATGTGCTCATGGCCCTTAAAATAAAAGAGGCCTCATGTTATTAGGGTTTATTATGTATATATTATGACATTCTTATCATTTTCACGGTATGTGTAATTATTATTTGTACTGTTACTTTCCTTTTTCTCAAAAAAAAAATCAGACTAATCAAGGTATTAAACTACATAATAACGAAATAAATTAGCCATTGATTTTAGCTACAAATTAGTTCTATTTATATCCTATTTATTTGTTATTTACAATTTCTAAGCCTAGATGTATGGATAGAATAATATGATTATCATGCTATGTTTTCTCACCTACTAATTAATAAGTTAGTATACTAAATACCAAAGCATTTTAAGTTTTAATTTTGTTTCTCCATTCATTTTATTTTTTCAACAATGCTCTTCAAATTCAATGATATTACAAATCAGGTATTCTTCCATTGTAATTTGTTTATTTATTTATTCATTCATTTGTTTTTTTATTCCAGTTTCTTTCATAATTTCTACTAGAAAATATGAATTAGGATATGAAATAAAAAAGAAAAAAAGAGTAGAAAAATTGATTCAATCTCATAAGCATATTTAATAAATTTTTTAAAAATGATGCCTAAAATTTCTACAAAATGATAATCTTAAAATTCCCAGAATGAATCTTACACTTATAATATGCATGAAGTTGAGTAAATGTGTCCTGAAAAATGATTTAATATTGATACATATATTTCTTGCATAGGGCCCTGAATTTTCTAAGACCGACTCTAGTTTGACTCATGTAACTATATCAGTCATGGACTTATTTTGAGAGATTCAGAAGGTGTGACCTTATTTACTATATCAGTCATGCTTATAGGTGGAGCGATTCATTCTTGGTAGAAGCTATTAGTTGCATAGAGACTCTTAGTTGGTTAAAGAAAAATAACTACGACCATGTTATTATTTGTCTGATGCTTTGATTGTGGTGAATGCTTTAAACAATAATATTTCTTACCTTTCACCTATAGGTTTAATTTTCTCATACTGTAGACGGCTACTTAATCAGTCTCATTTTGTTCGTCTTGTTTTCGTTGGTAGGTTTACAAACCATGTTGCACATATTTTAACTAGAGCAACTAGTTCTTCGATAAGTAAAGGGGTGTAATATTGTATGCTTATCTTTTTTTAGAGCTTTATTAGTCTTTATTTAATGATATTGACGTCATCTTTCAGTAAAAAAACACATTATTTAAGAATTACTCTTCAAAATTTGAGTGATTTTTCAGAGATTATTCATTTATTATAATACTCTAGAAGTTACTATTGATAAAAGATATTTATACTTCTAAAAAAATTCACTAAGATGTATTGTGTTATTATTAATTATGCTGCAAAATTTCAATTTTTATTCATTTTTATAACATAATTTCATATTGAAAATCATATTTTTGCTAACTTTGAAATCACAGACACTCATTTGTAAAAAAAAAAATAATAACCTATTTGCAAAACTGTTAAACAACATAACATGTTTTTGAAATTTACATTAATAATTAATTAGATTGTCCATCGAACGACTAGAATTTAGTTTAGTATATTTCAAATGGAAATATGTTTTTTTTTATTTCGTATCCATTTTCTTGTTGCCAGCAATAAAAACTAAACAATATTTTTCTTCATTGATAAAGAAATGAGACCTTGAATTACAGACAAAGTTAAGAAGGAAAAAGAAAATTAAATAGCAGATCAACAATTAAATTAATCGTAAAATGTAATGACTATGCTAATACACCCAATATTTAGGAGGATTCTTTGCTGACAATAGAACAGACTGCTACCTGCCTACACTTAACAACCAGCAGCTCAATTAATTATTATTAATTTAATTATGAGAAATTACAACACTGTCCAAATATATTTCGTGTGAATTTAGCTACATTTTGAAGGTGCCAACAACCAAGACAATCACTGAATTCCAAGCCAGTGATAACCAAAAATATTAACTTCAATTTTGACTGGAAATTGCAATTAACATATTGTAATTATTAAATGTGTTTAATTTGTCAAAATTACAATAGGTTGCCAGCGACAAAATGGTCAATATAAAGGGAAATTATAAGGGGAAATTATAATAACGACTCGTCCAAAGGATTTTATTCATGCATGGATGATATCTGTTTCATATAATTACTTTATATTATTATCTTTTATTATTTTATTTGATAATGGAACACGTATCATTTATGCCTGAGAAAGGTCCTTAGGACCTGGTCTCTATTATAATTTCCCCAATATAAGAATGTCTGTGCCAACAATGAAGCACCTCATGATGATTAATCATGTAGAGCAATTCCAACAATTTTGTCCATTTTTCATTCTTCAAACTCCATTTTGAGAGGTCTACAATGTTATTTCTTCAACCAAATTCTCTATTTCACATTCTCTAAATCAAATTCACTATAAAATAATAATATTTTATTGTTAAACTAACCAAAAAAATAACAAAACTAAAACTGAAAACAATAAAACAACAAAAAGTATTATTATATTATTCTATTCTTCAAAATGTAATAATATTTTATTCAATCCTCTAAAATGGGAAATAGATCATTCCCCATATTTGGGAAACCTCATTTTGGGGATATACCATATGAGAAATGATTGGACTTGACCATTCCCCATATTCATTCCCCATTTTGGGGAATTCCTTAAAATGGGGAACAATTGAAGTTGGCCTTAACAATCAACGACTTTTTCGACTGAAATTTTTTTAAGTACATTCAATTCCTTTAATTGGGGTTGATATCATAATGAAATGATACATATGGGAAATGTTAATATAATTTGTTAATATAAGTTTGCGGTTTCAAACCTCACAATCAATAATTGGCAAAAATACCATCTTATTTCCAAAAAAAAAAACTTATCATGTCTCCTATTTAATAGGATCCAAAAAACTGAAAAATGTATCTCAACACACATTTTGACATGTCAGAATGTGTGTTGAGATGTCATTTTCCATTATAATTTCACTAACCAATGTATAATTAAGAAATGTAAGTTTGCGGTTTCAAATCTCACAATCAATAATTGACAAAAATGCCACCTTATTTCCCAAAAAAAAAACTTATCATGTCTCCTATTTAATAGGATCCAAAAAATTGAAAAATGTATCTCAACACACATTTTGACATGTCAAAATGTGTGTTGAGATGTCATTTTCCATTATAATTTCACTAACCAATGTATAATTTCCCTAAAGGAAAACAATAATTTTTTGTTTCAACCATTTTAATAATGAACTAATATGCGATTCTATAACTAAAATGTCTTTAATTCTTTCAATCATCTTTTTAAATTGTGATGATTCAAATTTTTTATTTTGAGCATATCAACTCGCCACCCTTCTAGAACTACTTTGCTAAGAAGGTGGTATGCAAAATTGAATAAATAACCTCGTAAGTATCTATGTTGCATTCTCCAAGTAAAATCTTGAATATTGTTAAAAGTATATATGAAAAAAATCTTAACACACACAAATTGCAAAAAGGTTAATTTTTTTCACTTTTTAACTTAAATGTTTGTTTCTAAATTTTACACTTAATTTGTTTTAAATTAGTATATGTTTATTTTAGCTAAATGAAGAAATATCCACGACGGCCAAGCCTCCATCCAAGTAACAGCTTTCTGAATATACAAAAAAATTTAAAGTTTTAAAGTACTAATATTGTCTGGTAAAATCATATGATTAATTAATTAATATTTTCTATAATCGAACTTACATTAATAAAAGGAAAAATCTTTATTTCACATCAATTGTACGTGGGCCTAAACCTATGAGATCGACTTTAGTTTTAATCACTAGCCTCAAGGCTAGTTTGTGATTGATTTTCCAGACTTGTGTCCTGAAAGCTTTACTTCCTAACTTTCCCTATGAGATTCGATTTTTACATTGAGGAATCTGTTTAGGAATAGAATTGTTGTTGTTAATTAGGGTCATAATTCCTAATATAATGTTGTCAATTAGGAATGATTTTGTTATATAGTCTTTTGTTATTTATCTTCATATTTAATTCTTATTTTTCTGTCCACTTTGTAATTATGCATTTTGGATCTTGTCCTTAGAATTTGTTCCAAATTAGAGTTTTGTGTATATATTGTACAATTTATTCATCAATTGAAATAATCATCCTTTACATGGTTTCAGAGCCACAAGTTATAATTCTATGAACACTGAAAATCTACCATCTTTGTCTTAAATGATTAAATCAACCTCCTTTACAAAAACTTCATCTTTAATAACTTAAACCTCATCTCAATTTACTAGACTTACGATGTCTATTTCCGCATCACAAATTTCAACACCTCTTCTTACTATCTCTTCATCTCAAATATAAACTATTAAACTCAATCAACGAATTTTCTTCCATGGCGAAGTCAATTCTTACCAATCCTCAACAACCATGATATGATTAGTCATATTTTTTTTAATGAAGCTGAGCTCGGAAAAAATTAACCCTGTTTATTAAAAATTAAAACAAGTAAAGGAAAAACATGGTAAAGCGGGAACAAACTACAACTAAATAAACCCTAAAGGCAAACTACCAAGAGCTCATCCTATTTCATGCAAACTTGGGGTTTCTTTCAATCATTCACCGATAGAAAAAAATCATCATGATCGAATGCATTTTTTTTACTTTCAACCAAATTCTTTTGACGTTGTTTGCTTCGGGTGAAGAGGTTTAGAGGTTGTCCCTGCTCCCTATCCTTAGAAGATTCACATAATGGGGCTTGTTGTTTCTTCTTAGCTTGAGTTTCCCTCCTTTTAAATTTCTCTAATGTCCGACCTTCATCAGTCTGTAGATCAATGTGTTATTTTTTATTTGGTGCACCTTCAATAATGATCCAAGAAGGCTTTTCTTGATCCCTAATTGTAGCATTAGGATTTACAACATCCACGACCGAGTTTACTATTGGAATGGATGTTGAATTTTCAATAGTATGTTGCAACTGGGAATTGGTGATGGTAATGGATGTTTGTGATTTTCTCAAAAGTTCAAGCTCATTTATATCAATATTCTCGACTTCCCCTTTTGATTCAAAGACATCATCTCAATGAACAATTGATTTTCCTTCCTGTTGATTATTAATAAGCGGTATAAGGAGTATGTCTTCCTGTCGTTTCTGTGTCTTCTCAAATGAAGCCACGCCATTGATAAAAAGATCTGAGTCATTTTCCTCTTCATTATCATGTGAGCTTAGGGTGTTAACTTTTATATTCTGAATCACAAGTTTTACTTTTTTTCTCGTGCCATACTGAATGGGAGCCTACACAATGTTTCTTATATGCTCTCCGAGAGGGTTCATAATTCACAGGTTGTCTAATGTTCCTTCTGCAATTAGCCTCGAGTGACCAATTGATTGACATGTTATGCAAATACTCAAAATATTTTTGTATTAAAGAGTAACCCACAAATTCACTATAGCTGGTATCAATACGAATTTTGTCTTTCAAAAGTATCATTTGTTGGTTAATCTAGGCAAGTAATTATCATGCAAATTGGAATGACGGAATTTGAAAACTTAATATTAATAAAAAAGAATCTTCTAAGAATGTCATGATTAATATAACATAAGTTAAACATATAATAAATACAAAAGTCTATGAAAACTTAAAAAATAAACTTAGTATATAGTTTAGAGCATTATTAGTTGATGCGTGCCCTCTAGCTGTGGTAGAATGATCCCTCTGGAAAATCCGGTAGAGCTCCGTTAGTACAAACCTCTAAGTATAAGATCGCCTCTATGAAAAGTCCACATGAATTCCACCGATCAATACCTCTTCGAAAAGGGAGAACTCATTTAGTTAACAAGTGGTTGCCAGACAACTTGTAGACCAAATCGAAAATAATTGCGAATGCCCTTTTCTAAAATAAAATAAGCCTTCTGAAATTCTCGCAAATGATTTCAAAGAGAAACTACAGTGCTCAATTGAAGTGAGGAATAAATGAGGGGATGCTCATTTATATAGGGGTAGGGGGAACATAATTTCTCCCCACTTAGCAATGGGGGATGGGAACGCATGTCAATGCATGAAGCTCTAAATATGCGTGCACACCCCACTTTAACGAGGTATGCTTGTCGCGTAAGGGTTTACGCTGCCTCGCGAGCAGGGCTCGCATGTCGTTGGTAAGCACTGTCAGTACGTAGTGCTTGCGGGCTTGTAACCCACGGGCTTGCGCTAGCACTGCCATTGCAACTTGCATGATAGTTTATTAGTCCCTCGTGAATAACCCGTACTCATAAAGCCCACTCACGTAGGGTCAAACCCTCACTCCACAGTTTGGATTTTCATCCCCTATCTATTCTGGCACATTGGTCATACCAGTCAATGGTTTAACAATTGTTCAACTTGATTTAATTCATTCTTCGTATAGACCTTGTTTATTAAGTTCTTTACTTAGTCTAATTAAAGATCAGATATCTGTGACCTCATGGGATCCGGTAGTATCGAGCTGCTAGAGCTTTACCTAAATTTGACTTCCCATCTGGGAACCGATAGGCTCTTTATTCCAGATCGATAAGGAACCCGATGACTCTAAACATTTAAATGGGTTATATAGTAAAAGCGTATAAACCCCTGATACTTGGAACTTCACGTGCTTATGACTTTATCTAGTTTTGCATCAATAACCAATATAATACATCTTTCCATCATGTTATTGAGCTCGGATTAAGTGTCAGCTCATTTAATAGCCATACATATCCCGAATTTATAATTGTTCACGAAGAACACCACTCACCTTATATAATGTGTTTGACTAGAAACATGTTTTATTTTATTCAGAGGTTTAAGAGTGTGTCACTTCAATAAGAGACCCTAAGATACAACTCTATTTATAATAATATATCATGATTAATGGATCTCATCTTGATTACTCAACTAATTAACAAACAGTTATTATTATATCCAAAATCAAACATATCATCCTAACAACAGGAAATACTTAGGTATGATCCAAAGCATAAAAACTTCTGTACAAGGTAACTAGTATCTCAGAACTAAGAATACTTATATTGCTACAGCAATAAGATATGACACTAACACATGGATATATCTATTTCCATGTGTTTGTCTTATGGCAATGTATCTCTCTAAATACACCCATGTTTTAACTCAAGGCACTGCCTTCAGGTTGGGAGATAAGATGCTTGGATCTAATCCGAGTAAGCCTACACATGTTAATACCTCAATCCGGGAAAGGTGAGGCTGAGCTGGAAAATCAGGATCCAATATCTCTATAGGGGAAGTAATTGTAAACCCCAGCATGGTATCGCTCGCTACCAAACCATATGCGGCATCAATATCGATGAAAAATACACCGGGATCATCGGTAGGTTGAGGAATGAGGTTAGAGGTAAGACGGAGTGCCCTGTCAGTAACCTTTGACAGTATGATTTCTAGAGAGAGGGGAGAGCGAGAGTGTTTTAGAGAGATGAAGAATATGAAGAGTGAAGAAAAAATAAAGGAAGGAGAGCCCTATTTATAAAGAAAATAAATGAGCCCCACCTATTTATTTATTATTTTCCAATGGAAGCCGCCTAATACTACGAAATGATGCACGGGATACCCCCAATATTCCTGAAACTCATTTAAATTATTTATCAATGTTTTAATTTTTGATTGAAGGGGTAAAAATTTTTGCTCCGCATAAACTCAATCAAATAATTAAGACATTCATCATAAAATGTTATAACATTATTTTCCTTTTTTTCTGATTTATTACAGGAACCAAGTCAACATACTATTAAGGAAATTTAAAACATAACTGAAGAAAGAAA
>CATIWQ010164039.1:0-10661 GCA_949673415.1 Euphorbia schlechtendalii | reverse complement strand
TATAGAGTTTGAAGGGTTGCGTCTATCCAAACGAAGAGTCACATCCATTGGTGAAAGATTGCATCTCTTCAATGTGATTGGTTGAGAGGCTTTGATTCAATCCACAATGGATAGGCACCTTTTCATGATTGGTTGACTCTTGATACGTGTCTTTTCGTTGGTAGTTGATGGCGGTTGATCATGCTTATCTGGCGGTTGGTAGTTAAGAAGATAATACCAGAAAATCGTCCATGTCGAGACCACGATATGTGATTCACGACAATGAATCTTTTGTTGGCAGATTTCTATTCTGAAGTGACCAGGTCGCAACCGCGAATGATTGTCACGATCGTGAATGGATTTTTCTTCAGAAATCTCCTTGTAACTTCACCGATCTTTGACAGCTTCGATCCTAAGCCAAATTTTTAAGTTCCACGCATCTTTTTGCACCTTTTTCACTCTATTTTCATAGAATTCTACTTTTGATCATTTTATTCCCAAGATTTACCTAGTATCTGCATTTGTATCAAAAACAACTACATACCACATGAAATATTTTATATGAAGTATAAAAATGATTCAAACCATAGTGTTTATTGTATAAAATTATCATGATAATAAGTGTAATTATACACTTATCAATGGGCTACAAAAATTGTAATAAAACTAGGATTCTGGCTTGCTATTACTTCTCACAAAGTGGACCCAATAAGAAGTTACTTATATGTACACAAGGTGCAAGGTACAGAGGTACTAACAAGGATCTTCATGTACGTAGAAGAATTACCTCTTCTAAAGTTTGTGGTTGTAAATTCAAGATATATGCTCAACAAGTCATTGGATGTAACCGTTGGGGAATTATTCTGATGCCTGGTACTACTAGAATACACAACCATGAGTTGTTTAATTACAAGAAGGATAAGATACCAGCTTCAAGAATTAGTCTTGAGGCGAAACAACTGATTCTTGATAATGGCATTGGCTCAATGTAAGCCATATTCGATCTCAGCTGCTCTTAGTCTAAAATTTCCAGATGAAATTATAACAAAGAAAAAAATCTACAATACGAGGTAAATGATAAGGAAGGGGACCTTAGAGAACAAGGATGTGGCAAGTTATTTGTTTCATCTATGTGAAAAACACAATTACATTGTATCAAAGCATTCTGACTCAGAAACAATTGCGCTGACACATCTATTTATTGCCCATCCTGATTCGACTTGCATACTGAGAAACTTTCATTTGTATGTCAGAATTGACTCCACATACAAGACTAACAGGTATAGGATGCCACTAGTTGAGCTTATCGAAATGACCCCATGTAACCAAAATTTTTTAATAGCCCATGTAATTATAAAGGATGAGAAGTTGTGGAGCTACATCTAGGTTCTACAAAAGTTGAGGGGTCAGCTTAGTCCTAATCTTAGTCTGACTGCTATTGTGACAAATAGGGAGATGGGGCTCATTAACCCGATAAAGGATATCTTTCCACCGATAAAGCATTTACTTTGTACCTGGCACATAAACAAAGATGTTGAAGATAGAGTTTATAAACTATCCCATGACAAAATATTTGCTAACCATTTCAAGACCAACTTGTTCTCCAAAATATTGCAAGCAGTAAGAGAAAAAGAATATTTAAATTCTTTACAATATCTAAGGGATGCAATAAAACTTCATCTAAAATTGATGCCATACATCGAGTTGACATGGTTAGTACACAAGGAGAAGTTTGTTCTTGCCTAGATGAAGGAAGTGCTACATCTAGGAAACACAATGTCATGTAGAGTATAGAGTGCACATGCTTCACTAAAGCAATGGTTGAACACGTTGAGGGGTTCACTTGATTCCTTGTAGACGAAGGTGCACAATCAAATCAAATCCCAACTAATCAGGTAAGTAAATTCTTTTAATGTTTCATTATGTGGTTTTGATTTAATCTTAACCATTTAGTCCATTGAACGCCTATCACATTACCAATTACGTAATAATATTTAAAACTTCACATTGTAATATACTATTATACTATCAAATACAATTTTGACCAACTCAATCTATGTAGTCGCATTAGTCAGTCCTGGCGCATTTTAAGACTAGATGCATCATAATCTTTCACACATTACATTTGAACATTCACATACATGTTGATCAACTCATTCATCATTTAGTACTTACACTTATTACTAAAACTTCACATTGTAACATACTATTATACTATCACATACATTTAATCAACTTAGTCATCGATTATTTAATATATTAGTCGACATGATTTACATTCAGTCTAGTCGCATTAGTTGGTATGGTCGCATTTTAAGACTAGATGGATACTAATCTTTCACACATTACATTATAACATTATTGATCAGCTCATTCATCAATTAATACTGACCCGTATTACATATGTTACTTTTCAACCAGTAAAGTAGTTAGTCATGCATGCAGCTAATGGAGATGGAATGATAGATAAAATATATTATTTCTAATTACTGTACAACCAAATGCATTATCTTTCATGACATCGGTATTTTCCTGATGATTAGGGTCATGCTATATAATTCAAAAGTGAGGAAATGTCTGCATTAGAGTGGAGTTCCCTTTAACTTTCTCACATACCAGGTGTCTCAATACTGTTTGGGACTACTAAATTTAGAGTTGTAATGTATGAGGGAATTGAGCAATGAAGTTAATAGTCGGCGACACTGTTTATTGAGAACCACCCATTAGTTACCATGTGCCTGCAAGTTGAGGAGAGCACTTGACCTAAAAACTCCGATCAGCCTTGATCAAATACACCCATTTTGGAAAAAATTACTATCAACGATGAGGTGAATGAAAAAAAGGTTGATGAATTACCAGAGGAAGAACAATATCTCGATAAACTGATTAGAGAGGTGAAAGCATGTGACCAGTCTGTTGTGCATAGAGTGGTTATTGCAATCCACGACGAGCTTCATCCCAACCAAACAAATGTTCATGAATCCGAGGTGAAAATTGACGTTAGAGGTCGGCCAAAAGTTAGTACATCGACAAAGCATGATTCGAGCAGTTGGGAGCACAAGACAAGGGATCGTGGATGTGGACGAGGCTGTGGACGTGGCCGAGGGCATGGTCGCATGCCTTTGCAAACTAAATAAATGCCATTTCTTGGTGTTCAATAGAAGTATAAAGTTATTAATGGACTATCTGAGCATGAAGCTTCACCATTCGGTCTAAGACAGGGCTCATCATCTTCTGTCTATAACATGAACAAGATTAGTAGGCATTAACACTTATATCAGTGCCATAATTGCAAGATTTTACATGACATATCAACTAAACTGGTTAGTACAAATGTTCAAGTGTAGGTAGTCAACAGATTACACATTTTTCCTAAACACGCAATATTATTCTAGTGATTCTACCATATGTTGAAAATTACTTGAATCCTAAGGATGATGGTAATTGTGAATTCAGTGTCCTAGCAGACTATATCTTTGGTGACCAAAAAGAATGGTGGTTGGCAAGAGCTTCCCTCACAAATGAACTTCAAAGGAACCATGATTTGTACAAAGGTTCATCTTATAACACCGTCGACAATGACATCAAATGTATTACATGGGATAGAGCGGAGTGTGGGCCAGACCATTGGATGGCAATAGATGATGACTTGTATCCTATGGCTACCTTTTTCAATGCAGCAGTTTTTTATTTTACAGAAAACATCTACACATGTTGTACTATGTTACCGTTACGAGCACTGTCGACGGCATTACAGCCCGAGCATGACTTAGTCATCTGTCATCTAGAAGAGTATCGATACTATGTGCACCTAGAATTATACAATGACTTCCCTATACTGCTTATAGCATATTACTAGCATAAACATCATCACCCGAGTGTTAATAAATGGGATAAATTGTATGATCATAGGAGATGAATATGGGATTCACTATGTATTGTAAAAAGGGACTCTGTACAGAACATAATTAGTTTGGAATGAAAATATTTAAAATTGCTTGATTAAGCTTTGATTCGTAGTATGTAACAGGTAGAGATAGGCAAAATCCACCATTGATTGGCTCTGAACTTTTAGTGAACTAAGTTTACTCTTACTCTCAATGGTTGTCCATATAATTCACCATCACCCCACTTTAAGTTAAAAATTTGACTACTTAATTTTTAAGTTAAAAATTTTTTTACAAGTATCTTGTAAATCATAAGTTATAAGTTATAAATTATGAGAAACACCCCCATAGTATAATCTGGTGTCCATGGACACCAAAAAATCTTAAAAGTTGGTGTTATATTATGTTTATTAAATATGTGGACACCACAAAATATGTAACTGGACCTCTTAAATGGTATTCAAATAAATATTTAATTACATATATGTTTAAAATGAAATTTTGTTTATATATATTAATGCATGACTTGGATACCTTATCCCTAACAGGTAGAGATAAGCAGAATCCACCATGGATTGGCTCTGAACTTTAAGGGAACTGAGTTTACCCTCAATGGGATTGACAAAATACAAAAAAATAGTTTCAATTCATGGATGTTGGGATTATATTTTGCTACTTTTTGTATTATCATTATTTATGCAGCGGATCTCATTTATTATTTGTTGTTATCATTATAAGTAACTTTGTGAAAAATGGAAATGTCTAAACAACAGAATTCAAAGTAACTCGAACACTGTAAGAAGAAAAAGACATGTGTAATTACTACTTATAGAATATTTTCATGAAAACATAAACAAATACTAAAAAACGAAATTCCTAATAATGAATATAATACACCCCAAACTGTCCATGGATTTATCCATGTCCTATCAGGGTCAGGATTCATCTCCAAATCAACCATATCCTGGTAGTGATTCCTTCGAATAATGCACTAGTTAGTATTATGACAGAGTTTTTGATGATAAAGGCATTTTTTCCTGTGATTTTTAGGGAGGATAGGGGAAATTTTTGTAATCCATCGCAATTGGCACAACTTGTTGACGGACAAACCAATGATAATACTCATACCCAAGCAAATGCCTTGGGTCATTGTAAAGTTGTCCCAAAGGCTGATTGGTAAGCGGAGCACGTCATGTGGGACGAATCCTTCTATTTTTAAGAAGATCTAGATGCAAATCGGTCACTTGCTTTTTCTCATTATGAAGCATTATCTCAACAAAATCATGATCAGGAAGAAGAACACGTATGGTAGGATAAAGAACTCTACCAATAACGGAATATTCAGATGTTGAAGACATTATACTGAAGATGGAAAAATTTCCAAATTTTTTTTAATCGAGATAGATAACACTACACAACTTTCATGCATATATATACATATAACATGAAGGAAAGTGAAATAACACCCAGTGTCATAATTAGCCTACTATTACCTAATGAATAACTAAAATCGAAATGACACCCAATGGGAAGGAACCTTCTCATTTCTCCAACCACGCGGTTTTTCCCAAAGGGTAACTTAATTCCGTTCAAATCTTTTAATTTGAAAGTGAAAAAATTACATTACCCAGCTACAAATCCCACATTGCAGTATCAAATGGAATATCATACTTTACATTAAAAACCTTATAGTACATTACACTGCCAAAATGCACTACCACCCCATCTCGAGTCTATGAATTTTAACACCACCCCATTTTACAGTAAAATACACCAAAAAACACCAAATATCTAGTACATTAACATATTTTTTCCAAAACTAATTCTATTTCATCTCCTTCAATTATCTTTTGCAACACTTTATTATTAATTTTTCTTCTCTTTGGAGTGATTGATGGATTAACCCACATAAAGAATCTGCAATGTTGTTGTTGCTGTTAAGCGCATACGTGGAAATTAGTTTAAAATTTCATATCCAATTTATATAATTAAAAAACCAATTGAAACTTACTCACCCATATCTTCTACAACTGTAAAACCTTCGACCTGGATTAAACCCACTCCATAAAACCTTAAGATTTGCGATTTCTCTGCAATAGCAAGTTGGAATTGCTAGCTAATAAAGATAGTAATTAAACATGCATAAGATGAAAGGCGGAAATTCAAAAACATAAAATTAACTTAAGGATCTCCTAATAATGCCATGATTGATATAATCAAAGTTAAAAAGTTCCATAGATACTTTTAGGTTTATAAAACATATAAAAGAAACCTAGCATCTAAAGATTAAAGCATTACTAGTTGATGCATGCTTAATCTCTCTTTTGGTAGCGACATTCCTTTGACCATTTCAGACTGCATAAGCTTTCAAACTAGGAGAGCCACTATGGCTTGATCCACACGGATCTTCACCGACCAAAACCTTGGAGAGGTAGAACCCATCGATTGACAGCAGTTGCAACCCCAAACCGAACATGGGTTGTTCAGAGTGAGGCCTGTGTGGCTACCCCGCAAAATGAAAAGCTTGCCAGCCGCTAGCACGCGGGTTAAGCCCGCAAGCGCTCCCCATGGCAGAGCTTGTGCGAGATTGCGTTAAGCTGTGCGGGCAAGCCGCATGGGCTTGCCTTAAGTTGGACTCGCGGGTTTACCCGAGCGTTTTAGTGACCTGCGCGGCTAACCCGCTAAGTGGGATGGGAATATTCCCATCCCACTTTGAGTTTGAGGGGGAGTCAAATACTCCCCCTTTTTACCTATATATAGGCCTTCCACTTTATTCATCATTCAGCTCAACTTTTCTCTCTGAGTTCGACATCTCTCTCTTCGTTCGTTATGCGAGATCCTTCATGAGTTTCTCCAAACAAATAAAGAATTCTTTTGAAGGCTCTTTCTAATTAAAGTGAGCCTTCTTAGTTTACATTTTTGGGTTGGCTTCATGCGGTCTAGTAGCTGTTATCTACTAACAGGTTCTACCTCAATGAGGTTTTGATTGGTGAAAAACCGTGTGGATCAATCGTAGAGGCCATCCTAGTTTGGAGGCTCATGCTTACGAAATTCTACCAAATTACTCTAAGGGAACACTACAACCAAAGAAAGAGAAACCATGCATCAACTGGTAATGTTCTAAATTTAAAAGCTACATTTCTTTCATAAGCTTTATAAACCTAAAAGTATCTATGGAATGTTTAACTTAGATTATATCAGTCATGTCATACTTAGGAGATCCTTAGGTTAATTTTAAGTTTTGAAATTCTGCCTTGCAACATTTGCATGTTCAGTTACTATCTTTATTAACCAACAATGGTATCAAAGCCAGGTTTATGCTATGCATGATTGATTATAATAGGTTAAAATGATATTTTCTATTAATTGATTAAAGTATGCTATGCATGACTTAAGTTTCAATTCCTATTATAGAAAATGATGTGATAACTAGATTAAGGTTTTGCTCAAACTTAGTCTAGGTGATTATCATATAAATTAGCAATATTTTACCACACGTGTATATGCTTTGATTGAGGTCATCCCGTACTTCATTCAATTAAAGAACAAAATCTTTAAATCATAGTTATCCATGGTACAACGAAACGAAGTGCCCGTGGTTATTTTGGCAAGGATGGGACTTGGCTTCTCATTCACTTTAAGGGAGGCCTCTCCTACCTGGAAATCTCCATCGGTATTAGATTCAAAAGTACCCAAGGGACTTTTATGACTTAGTCAATTTCTTGTATGGGAATTAGATTCCGCATATGGTTTTACACACATGGTTTAAGTTGTTAAATTAAAACTTATAAATATAAGTGCAATGACGTAAACATGGACCTTGTTTGTTTTGCATGCTATGTGGAGTCTTAGCATAATAGAATCATTATTATACATGTTCCCTTAGAATTAATAATTCCAAATAGCCCGGAATTATTATTTTCATAATCATATCCATTGTATAAGACTTAGACTATGGCAAGACTAGTGGGACCAATAAAATCCCTACAACAATATTAAGGCTGTATATAGTCTTCCTGTCATAAGTTGTTATACGAACCTTATTAATGGATGTAAGCACATGTACAACATGCATTCCCTTAACATGTGTTTGGTTATGAGACTAGATGGGGTTAAGGCCTTAACCAAAATGAGTTAGTCATCCATATTATTAGAGCTAATTCTAAATTTGAGACACATTTGAGGGATCGTATAATTGGGTGCACACGTCTTGAGAAAGAGAACTCAAATGGATTAGCAATTGCATGAGATGCAAATGGATGGGTTCCAACCATGGTTGTCTTGTTATGGCTTGACTTGCAATAGTGGGGGTCATGATGAGTGGCTATGCATGCTACCTATAAAGGAAAATTGGTCTAACCGAATTTTCTGAATTTAAATAAAAGGGGCTATTTGAATGTTAAGAAAATAGTAGGAATTATGTATTTAATTAAAGACCTTATATTAAATGCATGTACATATACTAATGTCTAAACAAATTCTGTCTTATATATCGGTTGAACAATGAATCCGAACATAAGTCTCCATCTAATACTTTACAATAAATTGACAAGGATCATATTTGAAGACAAGTTCAAAGCTCTTAGAAAGGAGCTTGAGAAAAGCCACATGGATTATGTTCTAGATAATCCGGAACTAGTCAATCATAATGCTAAGGCTTCTATCCAAGAGAAAGAAGCATATCTTAAGCATAAGAAGGATGCTTTCGTGGTGTCACTAGTGATGCTCGAAACCATGAGTTTGAAGCTTAAGAAACAACATGAAGGTGTGGACCTAAAATCCATGCTGATTTATCTCAAAGGACTTCATGAAGGCATGAAAGTTGAATGGAATGAAATATTGAGATTTCTCTATAACTTTGGGAGAGATGATGGGATCCTGGCCACAAAACGATGCATATAATACTTAAAATAGTTAAGGAGATTGGCTTAGATAGGAATCAACATAAATTCTAACCATGACATATAGCTTATGATGAAAAGTCTGTTTGATAAACATTCACCCTTTGTGAAAGATTATATTATGTTAAGGAAGACTAGCAAGACATCTGAGTTTATCGAGAAACTTAGAATTTTTGAAGAAGGTCTAAGGAATAGTGGAACAGGTACCTTGGCAAGTAGAACTTGCGTCAAAGGTAAAGGTTTAAAACCCATCAATGGGAACGTAAAAAATGTGGTCATTGAAAAGGAGAAGCCCAAAGGAATATGTTTTGTGTGTGGAAGGCCCGGACATTGGAAACGTGATTACAAAGCTCTGATTTTTGAACAAGTGAAGAAGAAGCAAAGTGAGGCATCTACTTCAGGTAGGTTCATGATAGAGAGTTTCTCTACAGTTCTATATGAGTTTACGTGGGTATTTAATACTCGTTGTAGTACTCATATCTGTACTTCTATGTAGTGATTGCAAAACAGTAGGAGGATTGCAAAGAGGGAAATTGACCTAGGAGTTGGAAATGGAGCCCAGATTGTTGCAACAGCTATAGGGACATATAGCCTTTGTTTGCCTAATGGCCTAGTTTTAGCTTTGAACAATTGTTATTATATTCCGCTATCACTAAGAATATTATTTTAGTTGCACTTTTAGCAACTGCGGGATTTGAAATTTTATATTCTAATAATAAATGTCAAATTCAATGTGATAATATTCTTTATGCTTGTGGAATATCTGTGGATGGAATTTATGCTCTCGATACTAAAATTGAAATTCTAAATATGAACATTGTTAAGAAATTGAGATTAGTTAACGAGAAATCCTCATACTTATGGCACTGTCGTCTAGGCCATATAAATGAGACTCGCTTAACTAAGTTACACAAATGTGGAGACTTAGGCCCAATGGAATGGGAATCCTATGGTGCGTGCGAACCTTATTTAAAAGGGAAGATGACTAAGAAACCTTTCAAAGGAAAGGGACAGTGTACCACTAGTACCTTGGAAATAATACATTCTGATGTATGTGGTCCAATGAGTGTTAAGACACATGAGGGTTTCGTCTACTTCATAACTTTTATTAATGATTACTCACGATATGGTTATTTGTACCTAATGAGGCATAAGTCTGAAAGTTTTGAGAAATTGAAAGAGTTCAGAACCGAAGTAGAGAAACATTTGGGAAAAGGATCAAGACCCTTCAACATGATCGAGGTGGTGAATACTTAAGCCAAGAGTTTCAAGACCATTTAAGCGATGATGGTATTTTATCCTAGTGGACACCTCCTTATACACCCCAACACAATGGAGTGTCAGAAAGGAGAAATCATTCTCTACTCGAAATGGTTCGGTCCATGATGAGACAAGCAGAATTCAGTAGATCCTTTTAGGGTTATTGTTCACCACTTTTCTACTGATAAGTTTAATAGTTTGTTCACAAGATTCGACTATATATCAATGGTGCCAAAAACTTATTCACGAAAAATATAGGTGTTGTCACTACCTCATATCAAATAGAAAAATGATGATAACTGCAAGTATACAGTTGCGATGTAGTTTTAAGAGATATCGATCCCACAGGGAAGGGCTAGTTCTAACGATCGAAAAGGAAGATAAAATAAAGAAAATAAAATATAATAAAGTAAAGGTTAGGAAAGAGGGGTTAGAATGAAAAATGAGTAAATATAGGTATGAAAGATTAGAAACCTAAATATATAGATTTTTCCCTATGAAATAAGGATAGCAAGGAAAACATGCAAGTTTAACAAAGTTGTTACGATTCACTAAACTAATCTAATAGACTCGGTTCTAAATCCTCAGATGTTCAATTATTCGCCGCAGAGCAACACATGAAATGACTTTTCTA
>CATIWQ010164029.1:0-23911 GCA_949673415.1 Euphorbia schlechtendalii | reverse complement strand
AGAATTGAATATATAAATGCATTTGATATCACATCACAGCACAAATTTGTTCATCTATAAATAACCCAAAACATATCCTTCAAAATTACCTGGTTGGCAGAGCTTCTGCAGCTGACAGATTAGAAGGAACTTGATCGAATTAAAGCTGGTCCTAAATCGAGCTAGAGAGAGTAGTGATCTAGAGAGCAGAGACCTGTGTTAAGAGTAAAACATAAGATTTCAATTAGGTTAAAAGCTCAAACAAACCGGCAACATACCTAGAAAAAAAGAAAGATGAAAGAAAGTGGACGAACGGAGAAGCGACGGAGGCGGTGGAGCGACGGGATGCGATGGAGGTGGAGGAGTTATCGGAGACTATAACAGTCAGAATGGCAGAGGTTAATGTATATGAAGAAATAACAGTCAGAACGGTAGCAATGGAGGAATTATAACAATATATTATGGACAGTTTTAAAAGAAGACCGTCCGTAATAAGTATTCCGGACGGTCCATACATAATGTCCGTCCGTAATACATTATTTATATTTTTAATGGAAAGGTATTGCGGACGGTTATTATATAATAACTGTCCACAATACCTATATTTCATTGCGGACGTTTGGTTAAAAATAACCGTTCTCAATACTATACCAAAAGATACATGTACTACGGATGGTTTGTTTTTAACAACCGTCCGTAATACTTTCATATGTATTCCGGACGGTTACCACCTCCGTGTTTTTTAATGCTCAATGCAAACGGTTTCTTGTAGAACCCTCCAAAAAAGTGCGACCCTATAGGCCCTTTCTCCACTAGTGATTGTGTCTTTCTTCACGATAGAAATAGAATGTTTTAATATCCAATATTCACGAGCGCGAATTGGGTCACGATCACGATTTTCTTTATTCTTCAAATTTCTTCAATTTTTAGACTTTTACTTATAAAAACTTAAAAACAAAAACACAAACAAACTTGTCAAACACAAAAGATAAACATTTACTATTTTAAATTGATATTTCAGGGTGAAGATAGTAATTAAACATCAACATCTTGTTGTTCAAATTTATTTTCAAGATAAGGTTTGCATCGTTTATCGTTGGCTTGAAATATTTCTCCATGTTCGGATCTTAATTCCAAAGCTCCGTTATTGAACACTTGAATAACTTCATAGGGTCCTTTCTAATGAGATTTGAGTTTTCCAGGGAACAAACAAAGCCTGGAATTATATAATAGAACTCCATCCCCGACTTTAAACTTCTTTTCACCTATTTTTGCATCGTGCCACCATTTTGTTTTCTCTTTGTAGATCTTTGCATTTTCATATGATGACAAATGTAGTTCTTCTAACACATTTAAATCCAACTTTCTTCTGTCACTAGCTTTGTGTAAATCCATATTCAAATTCTTCAAAGCCCATAAAGCCTTATGCTCTAATTCTACTGGTAAATGATAAGCATTTCCGTAAACCAACTTATAGGGAGTCATACTGATAGGTGTCTTAAAAGCTATTCTGTAAACCCATAATGCATCGTTTAACTTAGCAGACCAATCCTTCCTAGAATTCGAGATAGTCTTTTCAAGAATCCATTTTATTTCTCGATTAGAAATTTTTACTTGACCGCTAGTCTGAGGGTGATATGGGGTAGCAATCCTATGATTAACTACATACTTTTGCATCAAGCTTTCAAAAGTCTTATTGATGAAATGTGAACCTCCATCACTAATAATGGTCCTAGGAACTCCAAATCTACTAAATAATTTCTTAAGAAACTTTGCAACTACTCTAGCATCATTCTTATTATATACGTTAGCCTAAACCCACTTTGAAACATAATCAACTACAACCAGAATATAATTATTACCGTTGGATGTACGAAATGGTCCCATGAAATCTATACCCCAAACATCAAAAAGCATTACTTCTAAGATGTTCTTCAGTAGCATCTCATCCCTTCGACTTATATTTACTATCCTCTGACAATTATCACAATTTTGAACAAAATCTCTAGCATCCTTTGTAGAACCCAAGTTAATAGTACCTCACAGTACTCAAAATTTTTGGTGATAGCAATCAATATGGGATAGTAAAAGTTAAATGAACACTAAGAATACTTTTACTTAGTGTAGGAAAAGCCAAGTGCATGCTGAGTACTATATAGTTTATTTTATCAACACTCAGCTCATGTTGAGTTACAGTATTACTTATCAAAAAGTAATTGTTTTTACGGTGCCTGGTTATTATCATGACATACATGTTACTAACCACTTTTGTGAAGGAACAGAATATTCCTTTGTTATATTTCAGGAGTAAAAGGTGCTGAAATTAATAAAGATTCCTATGGTCCTCACAACATTAAACGTGGCTGTACAAAATTCCTTATTTGAATTAGAGAATAAGGAATGATCGCGTGAATAACATCACGTATCAAAGTTCTCTGCGCACATCCCGCAACGTTATCAAAGTCATCGAACAAAAAGATGCCACATTGCCTGAAGTGCAAATCCCTCAAAGATCTAGATTGCTTAAAGAAAAATGAGAATATGGAAATGGAAACAAATCGCACCACAAAGTTCAATTCCTATTTCTAAATGTCCTGAAATCTATCTCCAAAGGTAAGATTCGAAAGATTAATTGAAATGAGAAATTGATGTTCTGCGATATCCTCAAAGTTTGCAACGGCTTCTTCTCAGAAATTTATAGTATAAATAGAAGATTGAAGCAGGCATTCAAAAGCAGTGAATCACCTTGAATTTCCTAAGAGCAAAACCTTGTGAAAATCATCTATGCTTTCTAAAAATTCATCAGCAAGCTATCTGCAAGCAATCAAAAGCTTTATCAGTTTGTAATAGAGAGAACACTCATAGGATTAACCTTGTAAGGATTCAACATACTGTAAGTTGAATTCAGTTCGCTATTGTTTATTAATCTTGAGTGACAGTCTGGGAAGGGTACCCAAACTTAGAAAGGAGGAACTTTCTGTAATAGAGTCTACCCATTGTAAAGACTTCTCTACCTATTGAAGGAATGAATCACTTGTGGATTAAAGCTTGGAGATGGTATCCGGGGACTAGAGGTAGGTTAAGGGCCGAACCAAGATAAAATCTCAAGTGTAATCATTCTAACTCTAAGCGATTAGCATCATCAGCTTCTTGCTCATTCATCTCTCTCATATTGTTTATTTTCTTGTCATCCAACTCACACTAAGTAATCTTTACTCAGTTAAAGTTTGAAGATAAACTGTGCCATCTAAGTTGAACAGTTTATACGTTTGTATATCCCATTCAGCACGCATTCTTAGCACGCATATAAAAACCTTATTGAGTTAACATTAAAACAAAAAAGGTCCAAAAGTAACTCAGTTAACACATTCACCCCCCGTCTGCTATTGTTATTAGTCTGTTTATGGTTTAACAAGTGGTATCAGAGTTGTTGCTCAACTCTAAGACTAATCATTTTGAGTCAGATCCTTAAATGGCATACAATAACTTCAGATTATGGAATCAAGTCAAATTATCTCCAAGTCATGTGTGACCATAAGAGAGCAATTGATTTATCTAAAAATCCAGTCCAGCATGGAAAAATGAAGCATGTCAACATTAGGCATCACTTCATCAGAGATCATGTACTGCGAGGAGATGTAAAGCTTGAATATGTTCCATCAGATAAGCAGCTTGCTGACATTTTCACCAAGCCTTTACCAAAGGAACTATTCAGTACGCTAAGGGAATTGATCGGTATGAGTAATCTAGAGTGATGAAGAAGATAGAATTCATCAGAATTTTGTCTAAGTGTTGACAATCAAGTATGAGAGGACATGTGGTCAACGCCGTTAAAGTTCTTAAGTAACCGTGTAAGTTCCTATTCACGGCTAAAATTTCAAATCTCTACATTTTCAAATGACGTGGAATGGAATTGGAACAGTCATTATCTAAACTCATCGTTTTAACGAGGTGATTCATTGGATGTTAATCTCGGCATTAATTATCCATCTTAAGCTAAGATTATGATACGTACCCCCTAAAAATGGGTTTCTGCCTATATAAGATGATCAGTTGAGAGATGGAAGATCAAAGCCTTTAGAGCATTCGAACCCTAATACTCAATCCCTTAAATTCTCTCATTTTCTCTTTTCAAAACTAAAATGGTGAGAATCGAAAGCTCTTACAAACTTAAGAACACCACTGTGAGCAGACAACATGGAGCAGTTGGCCGAGAGTGCGCGATATGAGAGGCGCGGTCCACCGGGGTTTTGGGAAAAGTGCGCCGGGCTGGGGGCCTGGGCAAAGAGTTTTGGGTTTAGAGAGGGTGAAAACATTATTAGATCGGTTCGAACCTAAATCCACCATCTCTTGTTGTGAAGTCGCCACTTGGATTAGCCCTTTCTAGGAATTAGAGTCTTGTGAGGCTTAACGTCCGGGGGACAACCCAATAAGACATCGAGATTCGGGTTTGGGATGAGTTGCTTATTTCTTATAGGATCACATTAAATTACATCTACAGAAAACTGTATTCTTTTAATTATGCATACTCGCATTTAAGTCGTTTTGAGGTTGAAATGCATGACTTAACGCACATGCGGAAAGCAATAAATCCATACATCAAGCATTAAGTAAATGCAGAAAAGTGAATTAATAAATTACAAAACTTGGGGGATGCAACCACCCGCCTAATCTATTAATTACAATTCCCGTACAAATATTTTCAATACCCGAAGGAAATTAAATCCTAGGCATACATCTAACCTGCATCCACAAAGGTTAGCACGAGATATGGTACGTATGTTTGATTCGGTTTTAGGGAGGCCTGTATGGCCTAATTAAAACATCGGCGATTTACAGTTGTTATTTTGAATAAAAATAGTTCATTTTTATTTACACGAATGTCGATCAATTTTATTAGTGAAAATGATCACATGGCAAAGTGGTGTGTTATCCGGGAATATGTTTTATTCCCTTCATTGGGGTGGCCTAAAATGACATTTAGAAATGTAAATCTAGGCCGAGCATGCATGTTAATAAATCACATATAGACCTAAATAAATACAATTTAGAGGTTTTTTTACCCCCAATGATGTGTTTCAAGACTCAGTAGGGTCTCCGCGGGTTGTTCCGGGCTCAAACGATTAGAAACGGAGCAAAACAAATCAAAACAGCATTTTGCCAGGGTCAATATTGTTAATGATATTAGATAATATTGTTAACGATATTACAATATCGTTAGCGATATTAAGTGATATCGTTAACGATACCGAAATTCCAGACCTGCATGAAAGAACAGAAAGCAGCAGAAAATATCAAAAAAAAACCCAAACTTCAAAAGATCATAACTTTCGCTATACTTAATGGATTTTGATGATCTTTATCATTATGGAAAGCTCAGGATATTTAGAATATGCCTTTATAAAGAAAATCCAAAAAAAGTTTCAAAATCATACAGAAAATTGTAAAAAATAGATTGGTACTTTAAAACACAAAAAAAACCAAAAATAAACAAAACTTAAAAAATAAAAGCATATAAACGTAAGCACAAACTCTAAGAACTCAGAGCTTACCCTTTAGTCATGAATCCATGTTCTTTAAGGTCCATGAATTCCTCTGGGAAGCACTCCTCGTTTCTTTGATCCGGTTTGCGGGTTTTGATGAAAATGAAGAGTAGAGGTGTACTCTTGGGGGCGTAGGCAGAACTTCCAAGTTATGATTTGTAAAAAGAGGAGGAAGAGAGGAGTTAGTAGTCCTTCTTCCTCCGAGTTTTGAAGTTTTAAAAATACTAAAACCAATCCTTTTGAAATTTTATTAACAATCCTTTTGTATTTTGTGTTTGTTCTTTCAAAAATCTGAGTTTCTCCTTCTGAAACTCATCCTTTTCTTTACCAATCCCTTCCCCCCTCCTGAATGTTTTCAGTCATTCTCTTTTAATGGACTCCCTTCAATCCAAAAGTCCAACTTTTTCCAAGTGGTTCACCCACCAATTTTATCCCATTCCACCATTTTCTCCCACTCGTGCGGGTTGGCAGCCTGTTAACAGGCTATTTGGAGGCAAAAGTTCAGATTTATGGGTGAAAATTGGGTTTCATGACTAAATAATGCGGACTTTTCTTTTTCTATCTGCTTGTAAAGGTGTTATCGTTAATGATACCATGTGATATCGTTAACGATATTGGCCATATTGTTAACGATATAACCATATCGTTAACGATATAACCATATCGTTAACGATATGGCTTATACAGGTAGGGTTTTTTTTATTTATTTGGGCTTTTTAAGAGAAAGGAGGCCCAAAGAAATAAGGCAGATGATTTTAGGACCCTGCAAAATGTGAAAAAGCTAACAAGGGAAGAAATTACAACTTCATCATCGAACTCATGAGTCGGGCGTAAAAATCTCGTGCTCTCAAACTGCCCCTCTTGGGATCACTACTGATATGAGATCAGTATGGTCCCACGATTGAAAGAGCAGCGGGGTTTAGAGATAATACCTGCCCGATCGTGGTTGGCACTCTTTGGGGATGATGGCTGGAAGCTTTCATCTTGGTGCGGTGTCTTTCGGGGATTGGTCTCTTGATACCCCTTGTGAATTGCTCGTTTGGCAATGATTACCCTTGGAGGTTGACCTTCGGTTGATTGATGCCTTTAGAACCGTTAGGGAAAGAACATTGATCACGTGTCTTCATTCTTTTGGTTGATGACCCATGAGTGTAGGCTATAGTAAACCCACTAACGATGTGGATCATAGGAAGTCCGCTAACCGTAAAAAAATTTAGGACAAGATATGAACTGTAGAAAGTTCATTTGACTGCAGAAAGTCAGGAGATAATGAACCGTAGAAAGTTCATTGAATATAGAAAGTCGAAAGGAAAGAGGACTGTAGAAAGTCCGTTGACTATAAAAAGTTAAAGAATTACGAACTGTAGAAGGTTCACCCATTGTAGAAAGTCGAAAGGAAAGAGGATTGTAGAAAGTTCGTTGACTGTAAAAAGTCTGAAAAGGAATTTGGACTGTAGAAAGTTAGGTGAATGTAAAAAAGTCAGAAAAGGAATGTGGACTGTAGAAAGTCCTTAGACTGTAAAAAGTCTGAAAAAGTTTTGGACTGTAAAAAATCCAGAAGGGTACGTGGATTGTCAAAAGTCTGCGGTGGAAAGAGGATTGTAGAAAGTCCATTAACTGTAAAAAGTCGGAGAATTATGAACTGTAGAAAGTTCACCGATTGTTGAAAGTCGGAAGGAAAGAGGACTGTAGAAAGATCGTTAACTGTAAAAAGTCTGAAAGGAATGTAGACTGTAAAAAGTCTGAAAGGAATGCAGACTGTAGAAAGTCCAGCGATCGTAAAAAGTCGGAAAGAGAAATGTGGACTGTAGAAAGCCCAAAAGGGTATGCGGACTGTAGAAAGTCTACGGTGGATGAAGAGGACTATAGAAAGTCCATTGACTGTAAAAAGTCAGAAAAGAAATGTGGATTGTAGAAAGTCCGGTGATTGTAAAAAGTCTGAAAAGGAATGTGGACTGTACAAAGTCCGTTGACTATAGAAAGTATGAAAAGGAATGTGGACTGTAGAAAGTCTGTAGTGGATGCCCTTGTGAGTTGACCGTGGGTTGACCGTGACCTTCGAACTACTGGGGAAAGGATGAAAGCCGTGTGCTCCATGCCTTTAATGATATGTCGACTGTTGTGAGTCTTCATCGAAGTTCGCTGTGGGATGGTTGACCGGTGCGGTTTGAATTATATGCCCCTTATGAGATGAAGGGGTACCTGCAAAAATGAGGCATTTTATTAGTAGATATTTGTGACATAATTTTTAATTACTTTATTGAGATTGCTAAAAGCAAAAATTTTTACCCCTTTAATCAAGAATTAAAACATGAGGATTCTGAGAAATTTTTCTTCAATCCCCTGATAAATGTGGAAATTTGTGTTTGAGATTTTCGGGGATGTCTCGATGACTGCTCCGTTGTTTTGGGAGGCTTTTTATGATGTTAGAGTGTTGACTTTTAGGCTTGAGTGAGCCGTCATCTTGCTTGTGGATTCGTCATGTGGAGGTTCTTGTTTATTGGGATAGTGTTACCCCAATTTGGCATTATCTTTACCTATAAATGATGTGATGCGCATGTAATGTATGCATGGTTTTATGCATGAACAATATTTATCATGTGATGTATGTTCATCTATCGTAGGTGTCATAGGCTTCATTCAATGAGGAGCCTTCTCTTGTACTAGTGTATGGTTTCCCCTAGGGTTTGTCTTGTTAGGGATTCTATACACAACTCCCTCAAAGTGACGACCATGGGTTCGTTGAATCAGATTCAAGTTCATAGCTTGGGTTTTATTTGAGGAAGGTCTAATTGAATCATTGATCCCGCATTGTGTCGGCGATGATCACTCGAAAGGCATTTGCTTGAAGTGTTTGAAGGTACGTGATGCCGTGAACGTACCTTTTCAAGGAGGAAATGATGAATTTGATGTTGGTTCTAACTTCTGCATAGACCACCCTTGTGGGTTTTCCATCTATCGAACCTTGTCTTAATTTTTGCCCGGACCGCCTTTTTAGGTTTTCAATCCGGCAGACTAGTTTTTCTTTTTCCTTCTTGATGTTTACTTGCAATATTCTACCATTGGCATGCAAGCAATCAAAATAAGCATATGCATAAAGCTTTAGCAAAAATGACAATTCATTGATGAACTTAATATGGGTATAAATGTTTCAAATGGTTTGACTCCTACCATTGATTATCCCTTTCAGGTTTTCTAACCAATGTGGTTCTCTTTATGTCCAAAGTTTTGCCTGAGTCACCCTTTCCGAGTTTTCAACTCAGCGGATTGTTCTGTTTCTATTTTGAAAAGAAGCCCTAATTTTTACTCAACTAACCAAGTGTTAATTGACAAGCTGAATATAAATTTATTTTTTATTCGTACTGCTTTTTATTGATTTATTTCTTTCACCTATACATGATAGCAATTGTGTAAGACTTGGTTGATCTGATAGATCAGTCACCGTCTATGTCCACAACTTCAGTTGTTGTCTCGTTCAACATTTCTGATTGATTGGTTGGTGCTTGTGCTGCTTTGCTGGCTTGAGATGTACTCGATGATGAGTCTTAATCCTCAGCATTTCCTTTGATGGTGCAATGATTGCCCAACAAATAGTAGTGAGCCATGTGAAGGAGCTATTGATGTGATAATTGATCCGACTCATTCTTTGTGGTATTCTACCGGTTGTTTGGTCTTATGAGTGGTGGTGATGAAGTTGTTGACGTGTTCAACAATTCGACTCCTTCGCGGCATTGCACTAGTTGTTTGGTCTTGTGAATGGTTGTGACGGAGTTATTGACGTGTTCAAAGATCTGACTCCTTCTATGTAGCATTGTGCTGTTGTTTGGTCCCAACTTGCTTGATCAACATTTTAGCTTTATTCTAGCTCCGATCATTTTGATCTTTGTGTGAACATTTCATGTTTGGAGATCCTTTCATTGTCTTTCATCTTTGCATGATGAGGCAGCTGCTATCACGCGTTGTCTAAGTACATGTATTTGTCTCTCACTTTCTCTCAAGAGTCAAATCATTTGAATTTATTATCGAGAATCCATTTATACCCAAATTAATTTCATGAAATGATGTGTCACATGTGCTAAAAATAATATGTATATGTTTATGAGAATGCGTGATGTCATTGATAGAATATCAAGCAAGTATACAAAGTTCAAAAATTATTCAAAAGCCATGTGGGAAAAGTAGCCAAAAGCTAAATTATTACATAATCATTCCTCATGCTAGTGTCCCACAAAAGTGTCTATGGAGTCAAAGTGCTCCATCCTCTCTGCTCTCTCAAACACTTCTTGATAGCTAGAGAAGCTATCAGATCCAAATTTGTTACTGTATGGTGGCAGTGCACCATCCAAAAGCTTGGTTATCATCTCTGGTAGACTTAAGTGAGCCCTAAGCCTGACTTGTGTGGCCATCCAATGTGTGTAGTAAGATTTGAATTTCTCACCCTGCCTTTGCCTTATAGCCTCCAGATGTTGGATCATGGTTTCCATTTGAGAGTTGAAACCATAATGCCCCAGCATAGCTTGAGCGAGGCTATTCCAATCTGTAGCTTCTTCCAACGGAAGGTGGGTGTTCAATTCATTGACCGGGTGTCCTAAGGTGACGATGAAGAGTTTAGCCATCATTCGATCACTGACCCTCAATGCTCTCATCACCATCTGATAATGCGACAAGTGAGCGCGCGGGTCACCAGGTCTCACATATTTCTCAAACTACGGCATTGTAAAGTTTGAGGGTAACCTATCTTCATCCCCAATTATAGGTTATGAAGGGTACGTGTTCACTATGTGGCCACCATGAATGGCCAAGAACTATTTTCATAGTTCTGCCATGCCTGGTTGTTTAAGGATGACGTTCCCTTTGTTTGGACAGGGACCATATTGCCCCTGGGAATATACAGCAAGGTGGGGCAGTTGAGGTGCCTGGAACTGTGTGGCCATTGATGTACTCAAATTAAGAATAGGCTGTTGGGTCATTCCTTGATAGAAAGGTCCTGGTGCGAATGTCAGCTGGACAGGTTGTCCTTGGAAAAATTAGTTACCATATTGCTGCTGGAAAGGATTGGTGAAGTTGAATCCCAATAGACCAATTTGGTTTTAGCTCTGACCTGGTCCTGCCCCAAACTGGTGAAAGGTATTCGGGGGCACCATTTGTGAGGTGGGAGGTCCCCTTGTTGGATTGGCATTGTAAAGGGTTACCTCAGGGTTGGACACTGCATTCTGGGTCCTCCCGACATGTAGGCGAATGAGCGATGCTAGATGTTCGCTATTGGCAAAGGCATTTAAGACAGCTACAATCTCAGCACTCACCGATGACTGTTGAGAATTTTATCCCGTAAGGACTCGGTGATCTTCCCTCGTACCTTCTTCTTATGGGTTGGCCATGACAGTGCGTGGAACTGAATCTGAATCTGAACCTGAGTCCTCACTTGAGTCAGTGTATGGAACCCCCTCCAGATTGGCCATAGTTGGGGAAACGCGGATTAAGCGATGAGTAGACTTCTTCCTAGCTAATATATATAAGCAGAAGATCAGACAGTGCATGTCAGTTTCATGACATGACTCGTGCTGCAAGAAATGCGTGAGATGTTTAATGTTATGGCTGTATTCATAAGGGGTTAGCCTGTCATGATGTGAAATAGCATGTATGTCAATCCATTTGAAACAAACAGGTTAGTCATTAAGTAACAAAGACGTAATGATAATAAAACCTGACCCGTGTAGTGAGGGCTTGAAGTTGAGGTGACATCTATGTGATGTAGAGGGTTTTGTTTGTCAATCCACTTAGAACAAATAGGTTGATTGCCGTAATACGCATGTGGTAGTAGGCTTGGGGTAGAGGTGCGATTTGTGTTTTGCTAATCTTTTTGGAATAAAACAGGTTGACTTTTGTGATACTTGTGTGGTAAAGTGTGACTTATGTTTGCCAATCCATTTGGAATAAACAAGTTGTTAGCCGTAATACCCGCGTGGTAAAAGGCTGTGGTTGTGCTTTGTGTTTGCAAATCCATTTGGAATAAACAGGTGATTGCCGTAATACCCGTGTGGTAAAAGGCTGAGGTATTTTGAGAATTCACAATTGTGGCTCTTTCTCATGTCGTGAGGTGGCTTTGTTTAGCTTTTACACAATTGTGCAAGTCTGGGTAAATAGTGTATTGTACCGTGTAACTCTTGGTATAGTGAGTTTGTTGCCCTGAATAGGCAGAGGTTCAGGTGCCAAGCGAGCACCGCTATAACCAAGGATGATCCTATCCTAGGTGACGCTGTCTTGTCGCATCATCTAAATCTAGGTTCAAGTTCGGGTAGAACAGTGTGTCATACCCTAGGCTTAGAAGTCCATGATTCTAAGTGTATAAAGGTTTGAGTGCTTAGTAAGAACTATTTTGAAATGGATAGGTATTTGCCCCATTTGGGCTTTTGGTATGTGTGATTACCCCAGAAGGGTTGTGAGTTGGATGTTTGAGTTGAACATCTCAAAGATGATATGTAGGATTACCACTTGTGGACTAAGTGTCGGATGTTAAGTGAACATTCCGTAGTAAAAGGAAGGTTTTTTCCATATGCGGGCGAATAGCGGGATGTCAAGTTGACATCTCACTAACAAGGGGTAAGAAATGCCCCTAAGTGGTTTTATGTTGTCCTAAGGTGACACAATCCGTAGTTTCAACTGTGCCTAGGTGATATTGGTTTAGTATCGTGATATGTACATGAGTGTGTGCGTTCAAGTGTCTGCACAAAAAATTCGTGGTCAGTATGACATTTGTTCAGTGAAAAATTGAAAGTAGTGTATACATAGCACATAGCATGCACCGTTCAAACTTCCAACCATATAACTCCTGCGTGTAGGGTTTTTGGCTAGTCTCTATCCTAGGTTTGGTTCATCTTAGTACTATGAAGATACTAAGGAGCGCACCTGCAGGAAAATATAATGCATAATCGAGTGTTGGGTAACACCCTAAGGAAAATTCCTATGGGTTATTTACATGAGGGTTATAAATGGGTTGCTGATGTAGAAGGTTCTTGTTGCACTAAAATACACTCCAAGCCTCTAACGAGGGAGGTACACGCGATATGGCAACAAGTGTTCCACCCGCTAAGCGCCTTTCGATCACTAAGGGGTCACGAAGGATACTTTCGCAAGACAGAGATTCGGGTTCGGGATAAGTTGCTTATTTCTTATTGGATCACATTAAATTATATCTACAGAAAACTGTATTCTCTTAATTGCGCATATTCACACTTAAGTCATTTTGAGGTTGAAATGCATGATTTAATGCGCATGCGGAAAGAAGTAAATCCAGACATCAAGCATTCAGTAAATGTGGAAAAGTGAATTAATAAATTACAAAACTCAGGGGATTCAACTGCCTGCCTAATCTATTAATTACAATTCCCGTACAAATATTTGCAATACCCGAAGGAAATGAAATCCTAGGCATAGTATACATCTAACCTGCATCCACAAAGGTTAGCACGAGATATGTCACGTATGTTCGATTCGATTTTAGCGAGGCCCGTGTAGCCTAATTAAAACATCGGCGATTTAAAGTTGTTATTTTGAATAAAAATGGTTCATTTTTATTTACACGAATGTTGATCAATTTTATTAGTGAAAATGATCGCATGGCAAAGTGGTGAGGACTGTTATCCGGGAATACGTTTTATTCCCTTCGTGGGGGTGACCTAAAATGACATTTAGAAATGTAAATCTAGGCCGATCATGCATATTAATAAATCACATATAGATATAAATAATTAAAATTTAGAGGTTTGTTACCCCCAATGATGCGTTTCCAGACTCAGTAGGGTCTCCGCGGGTTGTTCCGAGCTCAAACAATTCGAAACAGAGCAAAACTACATTCTACCAGGGTCAATATTGTTAATGATATTAGATAATATCATTAACAATATTGTGATATTCTTTACAATATTACGTGATATCGTTAACGATATCGAAATTCCAGACCTGCATGAAAGAACAGAAAACAGCGAAAAATAGCAAAAAATCAAAACCCAAACTTCGAATGATCATAACTTTCGCTATACTTAAAGGATTTTGATGATCTTTATCATTCTAGAAAGCTTAGGATATCTAAAATATGTTTATGTAAAGAAAATTTTAAAAAAGTTTCAAAATCATACTAAAAATCGTATAAAACAGATTGGTACGCTAAAACACAAAAAAACCGAAAATAAGCAGAACTTCAAAAATAAAAGCATATAAACGTAAGCACAAACTCTAGAAACTCAGAGGCTTACCCCGTAATCATGAATCCACATTCTTCAAGGGCCATGAAGTCCTCCAGGAAGCGCTCCTCGTTTCTTTGATCCAGTTTGCTGTTTTTGATGAAAATGAAGAATAGAGGTGTACTCTTGCGGGGAAGGCAGAACTTCCAAGTTATGATTTGTAAAAAGAGGAGGAAGAGAGGAGTTAGTATTCTTTCTTCCTCTGAGTTTTGAAGTTTTAAAGATACCAAAACCAATCCTTTTAAAATTGTAGTAAAAATCCTTTTGTATTTTGTTTGTGTTTGTTCTTTCAAAAATCTGAGTTTCTCCTTCTGAAACTCATCCTTTTCTCTGCCATCCCCTTCCCCCCTCCTGAATGATTTTAGTCATTCTCTTTTAATGGATTCCCTTAAATCTAAAAGTCCAACTTTTTCCAAGTGGTTCACCCATCAATTTTGTCCCATTCCACCATTTTTCTCCCACTCATGTGGGTTGGCAGCCTGTTGACAGGCTATTTGGAGGTAAAAGTCCAGATTTACGGGTGAAAATTGGGTATCTTGAATAAATAATGCGGACTTTTCTTTTTCTGTTTTCCTGTAAAGGCGATATCATTAACGATATCATGTGATATCGTTAACGATATTGGCCATATCGTTAACGATATAACCATATCGTTAACGATATAACCATATCGTTAATGATATGGCTTATACAAGCATGCTTTTTTATTTATTTAGGCTTTTTAAGAGAAAGGAGGCCCAAAGAAACAAGGCAGATGATTCCTAGATGATTTCAAGACCCTGCAAAATTTGAAAATGCTAACAAGGGAAGAAATTACAGCTTCATCATCGAACTCGCGAGTCGGGGCGTAAAAATCCCATGCTCACAACCACTATGATGAAGATTGTGGTGGAGAATCAAGGAAAGATGGAGAGAATTACTTTAAAGGCAGGAACTCGTATAGCCAAAATTTCATGGAAAGATAACCTAGACTTTGAACTAGTCTATGAGGTTGAATATGAAGGTTTGCCAAGACTATGCACAGAGTCATCAAGCAATAACAACTTAATGCTTTTCTGAAGATGGAGGGTCCAGCAGTAACAGGACTCATGAGAGCCTTCTACACTCATTTATACACTATTGAAGGGTTCAATGATGTCTTGTTAATGGAGTGTGCAAGCAGGACAACGCTGATTTGTACCAGGCTTATTGGGAGCATTCTCAACATGCCTAATTCAGGCACTCAACTCCGGCGGTCTGGAGATGAAGATGCTATTCTTGTTCCTGAAGATTGGGAACTCCTTGCAAATTAGGTGTCTAGGGAGATTGCTGCTAGCGGGATGTCTTGGGAAGCCAGGATGTGTCATGAGCTGGTAGTGAAGCTGTTGCTGCTAATGAATGGCTCGTTGACTAGCTGCACCTATTTCGAAAGGTGTGTGGTCTACCATATGCAGAGGGTAAGAAACTTAATTGGCCAGTGTCGATACTTCATCACCAGACCAAAGTGACTACCGTCTATCACTATGGTTACCTCATATCTGAGATAATGAGGGCAGTGAAAGTAGACTTGGGCGAGTTTTTAAGGGAGTCTGGTAGATAAATTCTACTAGTGAAGAAGAAGTTGGAAATGTATCACTTCAGCAAGTTGACCTACAATTAGGTGCATGCTAGGTACGCCAAGGCACAACAAAAGCGAAAGCAGAAGTACATACCGATAGTAGTACCAGTGGATATCAACAAGGAGGAGGAAGATCCTTTTGTGGTGGAATTCGAAGATGAATCCAACTCTGATAATGCTCCTACCTCCACCATCTTTGAGAAGATCTCTGCCACCTCCTCCACATCTTTGAAGGCTGCTTCCTCTAAGGCTAAGGGGAAGAGTCCAGCCAAGTCAAATGAAACTCCTACTCAGCACCAGCGAAGGAGAATGATTGCAAAAACCCGCATTCAAAGAGAAGCGTAAGCAAAAATGGAGGTTGAAATGGAGGCCAGCGAATCCTTGCGCCAAAGAAAGTGTAAATTGGTAGTCTCAGCCTCTTCTGAGGTGCAGGATGAGGACAAGAAATACAAGGCAGAGGACCAGGATGTGTCCAATGGAGCTAAGAACTTGGAAGAACTATTTACCAAGATAAAGGGAACTTAGTGTAAGCGCTCCACCACCACAAGGCCACTTCCTAGAAATGTGCAGGTGGTGAGAAGCAAGGAAGGTGCTGGGGACTCCATAAATCTCATAACTAAGGAATCTGATCCTCAGGAACCTAACATCAACACCTAGTTTTTCTCCTATTGAGGAATCCGCTCCTCAAGATGAGCAACCTCAGGCTGATCCATCCTTGGATCAAATGGCTAACCTAGATGTAAATAATACTCCTACCCCTTCTCCATCTTCTGTAAATCCTTCACCCTTAAAATCTATCAACCCCTCAGGTTCTACTCCTATAGATCCTGACACATAGAAAATTGCTTCTTCTTCTTCTTCCTCTTCTTCTTCTTCTTCCACCTCCTCATCTAAGAAATCATCTATCATCTATATCTCTTCACCTCTGACAATCAGGATTATTTTCCCTCTCCAGTACATAACACTCCAACCCCATTTCCTGTACATTTCTAACAAGTTTATTCTCAAGCCATTATTCCTTCAATTCCTTTCAAACCAATTCCTTCTTCTGTCAATATACCTTCTAATCCTTCAAACCCATCCTCTAACCCCTTAACCCATCTAGTTAGGGAAGTTCCCAATACTGAGAATTACGCTTACCAGGGAAACGTAAGTGATCATGCTGCTAAGGTAAATTTAACAGCCCATGAAGCACCTGAATCCAGCAGAAAGCTAGAAATGGCTGATAAATCTTTCCTAACTCAGATCTGTGAGTTAGCTAGAAAGCAATTTCTAGCACACAAGACTGATGCTGAGTTAGATGGAGCAGTAAGCAAAATGCTACTGACTCAAGAATTGACAAACTTATCTTCTAAGCCCATGACAAAATTACCGGAATTCAAATAGTACACAAGTGTGCCTAGTGATTCATTTTACTTTGAGGGGTTTGAGAGAATCCGGGGTAGCCTGTTGGCTATTTGAAATCACTTGGTAAAAGAGAGTGCCAAAAGCGTAGTTGATAAGATGGCTTTGATTCTAACCTGGTTAATAGAGTCTGCAGCCCTGCTTGAGGCAGCTACTACATCTATCTCCATGTCTATTATGTTAGCAAACGCTATCTTAGGAAAGATAAAGGGTAGTGTGGATGCTACTATTAAGCAGTTGAGTCTCTTGAGTACCAACATGGCTACTCAAGTGACATAGATTCATGAACTCGAAAAGGAACAAGCTAAAATAAAGAGGCTTAACGATTGCAAGATTGATGACCTCACCAAAGAGGTGACAACTACCAAGGATATTAGCCACAACATTGCGAAGCTTGTGATGCAAGAATCTAGGCTTCTACTTATTCAGGATAAAAAGCAAGACCTAGTCTTGAAGTTGTTGGAGAAAATCTCTTCCAAATTGGATAAGGCCCGTGTTAGTAATCTAGATCCTCTCAGTACCAAAATGGACACAATTCAAAGGGAGATCATAGATCACATCACGAAAAAGGTTACTTCTTCATAGAAATTTCTTGTTTCAATGATGGGAAAACTCTTTCTTAACATGCCTATGCCTAGTATGCCTCTAAGCGAGCCTATCTTCCCAGAGACTGGATTGTCAGTTCACGCCAAACTTAATGAGATAAAATCCAAAGTGAATGACATGTAACAGAAGATTGATGCCCTATTGAGACTGGGAGAGATGGATGGTAAGGATATAGAATTCACTTCCAAAAATGTGGCCGCCATCTGCCAAAAAATCTATGACATTGAATCAAGGCTAAAGATTGCACTCATAGCAACGAACTTTCGAGGATTACTACAGTGCTTTCAACAGTTCGTGAGTCAAGGTTTTGATCAAATTGCCCATCTCTCAAGGTGTCATCATCAACTGTTGAGTGAGCTGAACGACCAAGAATTCCTTTCGGCTAAGGGTAAGGAGCAACTCAAGCAAGAGATTTCCCCTACAATCATAGGCCAGCAAGAAAGCTTCCAAGCTGTTCTCGATGCCTTTAATGCCTGCCTAGATCAAATTTTTCAAGGACAGATAGCAATGGGGGAGAAAGTGGCTGAAGATACTATCAGAATGGTGAATCAATTCAAGGGATCTCTTCCAATGCACAGGGATCCACAGTAAAGATTTACAGTAAATCAGGATAAGCAAAAGCAGTACGGATCTTCTTCTTCCTCATCCCATAAGCGTTAGGTTAAGTCTAAGTAGTTGAATGAAATCTTATGATAGGACTTAATGGAATCTTAGTTCAGAACATATATTATGTACTGACTAAGTTCTTTATATTAATAAAATACAAGTTTTTCACCTCAAGTTAAGATCTTTTTAACTTCTATAGCTAAGTATATTTTATGCGGTATATCTAACATATCTATGTAGGAAAATATACGAGAAACTGAAGATAAGCCAAAGTAAGATGAAATTCCAAATCAAAGAAGAAATCCTCTAAGTATGGGGGAGCTGAGCTGCTTGAAGAAAAGACTCACTCAATATGGGGGAGCATAAGCTGACCAAGGAAATTCACTCAGTGAAAGGAGCTCTGAGTTTGCTTTCAGGTAATCTGATAACTCTAAACTATATCAATTATCTTCTTCTACCATTTAGTTGCTATCTATCCAAAATGGGGGAGATTGTAGAACCCAAGTTAATAGTACCTCACAGTACTCAAAAGTTTTGGTGATAGCAATGAATATGGGATAGTAAAAGTTAATTGAACACTAAGAATGCTTTTACTTAGTGTAGGAAAAGCCAAGTGTGTGCTGAGTACTATATAGTTTATGTTATCATCACTCAACTCATGCTGAGTTACAGTATTACTTATCTAAAAGTAATTGTTTTTGCAGTGCTGATTATTATCATGACACATATGATATTAACCACTTTTGTGAAGAAATAGAATATTCCTCTATTATATTTCAGGAGAAAAAGGCACTGAAATTAATAGAGATTCTTGTGGTCCTCACAACATTAAACGTGGCTATACAAAGTGTTATAGATTCCTTATTTGAATCAAAGAATAAGCAATGATCCCGTGAATTATGTCGCATATCAAAGTTCTCCACGCACATCTTGCAACATTATCAAAGTCATCCAACGGAATGACTCCACGTTGCCTGAAGTGCAAATCTCTCAAAGATCCAGATTGGTTGAAGAAAAACTAGAATCTGGAAATGGAAATGAATCATACCACAACGTTTAATTCCTATTTCTAAACATCCTGAAATCTATCTCCAACGTGAAGATTCAAAAGATTAATTGAAATGAGAAATTGAAGTTTTGCGATATCCTCAAAGTTTGCAACGGCTACTTCTCAGAAATTTATAGTATAAATGGAAGACTAAAGCAGGCATTCAAACGTTATGAATCACCTTGAATTTCCTAAGAGCAAAACCTTGTGAAAATCATCTCTGCTTTCTAGAAATTCATCAGTAAGCAATCTGCAAACAATCAATAGTTTTATCAGTTTGTAATAGAGAGAATCACTCATAAATTTAACCTTGTAAGGATTCAATGTACTATAAGTTGAATTCAGTTCGCTATTGTTTATTAATCTTGAGTGTCATTTTGGGAAGGGTACCCAAAATGAGTTTGAGTGGTAGTTAGATAGGAGGAACTTTCTATAATAGAGTCTACCCACTATAAAGGCTTCTCTGCCTATTGAAGGAACGAATCACTAGTTGATTAAAGGTCGAAGATGGTATCCGGGGACTGGAGGTAGGCTAGGGGCCTAACCAGGATAAAATTTCAGGTGTAATCGTTCTAACTCTAAGCGATTAGCTTCATCAGCTTCTTACTCATTCATCTCTCTCATATTGTTTATTTGCTTATCATCCAACTCGCACTGAGTAATCTTTACTCAGTTAAAGATTGAAGATAAATTGTGCCAGCTGAGTTGAACAGTTTATACGTTTTTATATCGCATTCTCAACACGCATATAAAAACCTTATTGAGTTAACATTAAAATGAAAAAGGTCCAAAAAGTAACTCATTTAATGCATTCACCCCCCCTCTACTATTGTTATTAGCTTGTTTATGGTTCCACATCCTTGAACAATGTTGGCCAATAAAACCCACTCTCTAAAACTTTAGCAGAGGTTTTTGCTGGTCTTAAATGTCCTCCATAAATGCTATCATGTAAATGAATTAAAATAGAAGAAAAGTTATTATCATCTATACATCTGCAAATAATACTGTCAGCGCATACCTTAAACAAATAAGGGTCATCCCACATAAATGATCTAATATCTTTAAGAAATTTCTTCTTACCACTAGAATCTAAATTAGAGGGTAAAGTATGCATAACCAAATAGTTTGCATAATCAGCATACCATACACTAACATGTTTAACAAACATTAGATTTTCATTTGGAAAGAATTCATTAATATCTCCAATTTCACCTATAGGTCCCTTATCATCTTCTAGACAAGATAAGTGATTAGCTACGGTATTCTCACTTCCTTTCTTATCCCTTATTTCTAAGTCAAATTCTTGTAAAAGAAGGATCCACCCAATTAATCTAGGTTTGGCATCTTTCTTAGCAAACAAATATCTCAAAGCAGCATGATCAGTGTAAACTATTACATTAGACCCTATCAAATATGATCTAAACTTGTCACATGAATATACGACTACTAATATATCTATTTCAATGGTGGTGTTATTGCATTGTGCAGAGGATAAAGTGTGACTTGCATAATGTATTGCATGCAAACTCTTTTTATACCTCTGACCTAGAACACAACCAACAGCAACATCACTAACATCACACATCAATTCAAATGGTTGAGACCAATTTGGTTTAACTATAATGGGAGCCAAAACTAATGCTTGTTTTAAAGTTTTGAAAGCTTTTAAACAGTCATCAAAGAATTCGAACTTCACATCTTTAACTAACAAACTAGTTAAGGGTTTAGCTATAACTGAAAAATCTTTAATAAACCTTCTGTAAAATCCAGCATGGCCCAGAAATGATCTTATTCCATTAACATTTATGGGAGGAGGTAATTTCTTTATGATTTCGGTTTTTGCTATATCTACGTGAATTCCCTTCTCGTCTATCTTATGACTTAATATTATACCTTCATTAACCATAAAATGACATTTCTTCTAGTTCAATACCAAAATAGTTTCTTCACATCTACCAAGTACTTTATCTAAATTTTCTAGACATATCTCAAAAGAATCTCCATATACTGAGAAATCATCCATGAAAACTTTCATAATATCCTCCACATACTTGCTAAAAATAGCCAAAACACACCTTTGAAAAGTAGCCAGAGCATTGCATAAACCAAAAGGCATTCTTCTATAAGCAAATGTACCAAATGGACATGTAAAAGTGATTTTGTCCTGGTCATCTGGCCTCATATGAATTTGAAAATACCCAGAGAATCCATCTAGAAAATAGTAAAATGCATGACCTAATATCCTTTCTAACATTTGATCTATAGATGGTGAAGGAAAATGGTCTTTCCTAGTAGATGCATTTAATTTTCTATAGTCTATGCAAACACTCCATCCAGTTGTTGTCCTAGTAGGAACTAAGTTACCCTTTTCATTCTGAACTACAATGATACCTCCTCTTTTCGGAATACATTAAACAGGGTTGGCCCATTCACTATCTGAAATTGGATATATAATTCCTGCATCTAGCAACTTAATTATTTCCTTTTTAACAACTTCTTGCTTGTGAGGATTTAATCTTCTCTGCCTTTCTATTCTAGGTTTACTTTCATCCTCCAAATTAATAGAAAGCATTACTACATTAGGGCTAATCCCTCTAATATCGGAAATCTACCATCCAATACTTCTTGTTCTACCTTTATTGTCTCCAATAATGCTTCTTCCTGCAGACTAGATAACTTACTAGAAATGATAATGGGTAGGGTATTGTTGCTTCCTAAAAATGCATACTTTAAATGAATAGGCAATTGCTTCAGTTCTACTAAGGGTGGTTTATTTATAGAATGTGGTATAGGATCATCTTCTCTAACCAATTTTTCAGTTTCTGAGGAAAATTCTAAATTTTCAAGGGATTCAGATGTTGACTCTTCAAGAGATGTATCATGACAAATTTCATCTACACATGTATCAATTAAGTTATTAATCATGTAATCACCACAAAACTTATCCTAATGCATGTTTTCAAACATTTTGACTCTAAACAAAATAAAATAACAAACAAATAAATATATATATAAATAAAATAAAAGCAAAATAAAAACGTACCGTACTCTGGTAAATAATCGCCAGAACGCACTTACCTTCCCTGGCAACGGTGCCAAAAACTTGTTCACCACTTTCTACTGATAAGTTTAATAATTTGTTCGCAAGATTTTGACTATACTTGTTTCGAAAGGCTTATCCTTAGTAACAGTGCCAAAAACTTGTTCACGTTAAAGTATAGATGTTGTCAGCACCACTTATCAATTAGAAAAATGACAATAACTGGAAGTATACAGTTGTGATGTAGTTTTAAAAGATATTGATCCCACAGGGAAGGGCCAGCTCTAAAGATTAACAAGAAATGGAACAAAAGAAAATAAAATAAATGATTAAATTTTTGTGGGCTACGATAGAATAAGATAGTGGGTAAATGTATATAAAAAAGAGTAGAAGAAATCAGTACAGATTATTCCTACGAACAAGTATAGCAAAGAAAACATGCAAAATCAACAAAGATATTCCTACACTAGACTAATTTAACAAATTCGATTCTAGATATTCATATGTTCAATAATTCACCGAAGAGAAACACATGAAATGACTTTTCTAAATCTAGTGCAAACGAATTAAGACAATTATATAAACCTAGACAATAATAATACTATGCTTAATACGGGTCATTCTCACATAGCCACATTTAGCAAGTTACTATTCTAAAAATGTTGGCGCATTCAACAGCGTTGAAATCATAGATCCAGTGATTATATACGATCTCATTAACCCCGAAACTACTCTTAAAGTTAACTCAAAAGCATATAACTTGATTAATATAAAAGACTCAACACGAAATACACATTATGACACATAGACATATCATAAACTTCGAAATAGAAAGTATAAGTAGAATGCAAATCAAAGTTGTAAGGTATGCAAGTGAAAGCAAAAGTTGATCAAACCGTATCCACTCTTTAATGGGAGTCGTCAACTCCTGCAATTCCTATGTCTGCTTTGAATTCGGTCTCGGCCTGTACAAAACCTCCGCTAGGATGCTATTCTTTGTGAATATCGAACAAATGAATATTGAAGAATGAAAACTTTTATTGATAAGTGATTTGCAATTACACTTATACAATAATCGCTCGAATATGTAGAGAAATCTAGTGATCGAAATAGGGTTCGAATCACTTATACATTTTCTCGCTAACTTAGAATGAAATGAATTCTACACGATTTTTCTCTCTATCTAAACACACCATATACGCCACTCTCACTCTCTCGATCACCCTTTTTCTACACAAAATTGGTGAGGTTTGGAGCCCTATTTATAGAGTTCGAAGGGTTACGTCTATCCATACGAAGAGTTGTGTCCATTGGTGAAAGATTGCATCACTTCATTGTGATTGGTTGAGAAGCTTTAATCTTATCCACAATGAATAGGCACTTTTTCATAATTGGTTGACTTCCAAAATGTGTCTTTTCGTTGGTAGTTGATAGCGGTTGATTGTTCTTATCTGGCGATTGGTAGTTAAGAAGATTTGATAAAAAAAACCATCCAAGTCATGACCGCGATATACATGTCACGACCGTGAAACTTTGTTTGACAACTTTATATTCTGAAGAATACTAAGTCGCGATCGCGAATGGTTGTCACGATTTTGAATTGTGTCTTTCTTCAGAATTCTTCTTGTAATTTTACCGATCTTTGACAGCTTCGATCCTAAGCCAAATCCTTAAGTTCCACGCATCTTTTTGCACCTTTTTCACTCTTTTTTCATAGAATTCCACTTTAGATCATTTTACTCCCAAGATTTACCTAGTATCTGTATTTGCATAAAAAACAACTACATACCATGTGAAATCTTTTATATGAAGTATTAAAATGACTTAAACTATGGTGTTTAATGTGTA
>CATIWQ010163992.1:0-14896 GCA_949673415.1 Euphorbia schlechtendalii | reverse complement strand
CTTAGGCAGAGAAGCCTTTACAGTGGGTAGACAAGATTACAGAAAGCATATTCCTTTCTAACTACCTCTCAAACATAGTTTTGGTACCCTTCCTAAATTATCACTCAGATTTCTTTAAAAGAAACTACGAACATAGGATTTCAACTTATAATATTCATTGAATCCTCTACAATGTTAAATCTTAAGTGCTATCTCTCTATACAAACAGATTAAATAATTTGTGTTTACTTTTATTACTTGAGTTGGAATTTCTAAAAGCTGAGATTAATTGAATAGAGTTTCAGCTCTTGAAGTAATTCGAGGTGATTCATCAAGTTTGAATGTCTACTTTAGTCTTCTATTTATAGTTGAAGGTCTTGGAAGTAGCTATTGCAAACTTCTCATCTTGATAGCTTTCTCATTTTCTCTTCTCTTCGAATCTTTCAAATTTTCCCATTTGAGACAAATTCTAGGATGTTTAGAGATAGAGATTTTGAATGTTAAGGCGCAACATTAATCCATTAGTCCAATGCATCAAGAACTCGTTTATCTTCAAGCAATCAATTTTGATAGAGAGGCACACAATATGCAACGTGGATTTTTGTGAATGGTTGACTTGCTGACATTGTAGAGTTGTGTGGAAACATTAAGAAATGGCGCATGTCAGAGGATTCTTTTATCTTGGACTTTAGTGAGGTTTGTCTAACATTCCGTACTGACACCTTTTATTTTTTAGGACCACTTGAATATCTTCTTTAATTTCAATGCCTTTTCTTCGGAAAAGCATTAAAGGAATATTTCGTTCCTCACAGAAACTATTAATCGAGCATGTGTCATTTATTTCTCTAAGTGTCAAAAAGAACTTAGCTTTTATAAATAAAAGCTAACTTACCTTTGCTGAGTCTATATCTTGTAAACTATGTAATAATAAGCTTAACTCAACTTTTCTTACTCTAAGTCATAACTTAATTAATATCTTGGTAAACTAAGTTGTTTACCCTTAAACATCTTCAAGTAAACTTTTCTAATTAAGAATCTACTTAGTGCTCAATTAATTTCGCTATCTTAGTTTATTATTTCCAAAACATTTTAAGTACTGTGAGGTACTATTGACTTGGGTTCAACAATCTCCCCCATTTTGGAACAAATAACAAACTTGGTAGTAGAATAGATTAATTGAATAAATAGTTTAAAGTTATAGGAATACCTGATAGATGATGTAAGACTCCCCCATGCTAAGTGAATTCCTTGGTTAGTGTAGACTCCGGCATACTAAGTGAATTCTCCTCACACAACATAGCTCCCCCATACTTAGAGGAATTTCCTTCAATTTGGGACTTTGTCTTACTTCAGCTTTTCTTTAAGGTTGGTCTCATGTATATATTCCTACATCAATTTACAAGCAGAAATAACATACAAAGCAAAATATAGAAAGTTAAGAAGCTCTTAACCTGGATAAGCAAAACTTGTAATTTTTATTGATATTTTTTTAAAAAAAATTTAGCTAGTACACAAACTGTGTTCTGAGATAAGTTTACGTTAAAACCTATGACAAATTTTGCCTGTACTTATTCTAATGCCTTATTTGTGCTGATGAGAAGATGAAAGTTGTCTAGAGCTTTTTGGTTAACTAGAAAGATTTGATTGATTTTGATTTTGTTGTTGATGATGCTAAGGTTGGTGCTGAGTATGCTTAGGCAGAGAAGACTTGTTCAGATTTGCAATTTTAGTTGCATCTTCAGCTACCTTCTCCCCCTTTGTTATCTAGTCTTTTACAATTTGCTCAAGATAGATGTTTAAGGAGTCCAAAGCAAACTAAAAATCCTCCTTTATGCTAATGATCAGCGGAGAAATCTCTTGCTCTAGTATCTCTTTTCCCTTAGTCATTAAGAAGTCTAGATCATTCAACTCAGTGAGAAGCAAGTGATGGCACCTTAAAAGATGTGTGATATGATCAAACCCTTGGCACGTAAACTGTTAAAAGCATTGTAATAGAGCCTTGAAATTTGAGGCAGATGATGCAATTTCATATTCAATTCCATGTTGAGGATCCTAGAATAGATAGATGATATAGATCGTGTTGTGAAATCAATGTCCTTTGCATCATCAATTCCAGTTTTCACTAGTTGGTTCACATTCTTCTAGAGATCTTCTATCTTGACTTTGAGCATATTTAGCTTTCTATGCATTGAGAGACCATTTTCTAAGTCTAGAGACTTAGTAGGCTCTATGAAAATCTTGCTCATAGCTTAAAAAAGGGCCTTTTGTGCCTTCTTGATAGATTCATCTGTGTTGTCGTTAACTTCTTTAAAAACATCATCAAACTTATCTGTAAGAGAGTTAATGTTTAGCATGGGCTCTTTGTCAACTTTCTTGGCGACTGCATCTACGATCTTGATTACCCGATCAATCTTTGTATTTTAATTCACCATGAGCCTAGACATGCTCTCCAATAACTTACCCATGCTATGCTTGATACCTTTGGTAGTCTTCATCTCTTTCAGCACATTCTCTATTTTTCGATCGGTGATCTTCTTTTTTTTGTCTGCTCTTCTCCAAACTTGTGAAATTGTGTAGCTTGAGTTTCCATTTTGGTAGTCAATCTACTTAGCTACTCAGTAGCAACATGCCCACTACCCTTTATCTTTCATGCTACCTCATTAGCAAGGGTAGTAGATGTGTGAATAGAAGTAATAGCTGTGCTGAGTTGAGAAGCAAAATTAGACAAATTGGTTAAGATTAGAGCCTTTATCTTTCTAGTTTATTGAGCTTAGATTAAGTGTTAGCTCATACAATAGCCGTAGCGATCCTAGAATTAGACTTATTCACGAAGAACACCATTCAGTCATTATGTATCAAGAATGACCAGAAAACCTGTTCTATCAATCTTATACTTTGATCAGAGGTTTATGATGTGTTACTTCAAAAGGGGGCCATAAGGTACATCTCCAATTATATCACTATATCAAGAGCCATGTATCCCATCTTGACTACTCGGCTTACCACCATATGATCATCATTATACCCGTAATCACCCATTTCATCCTGATCACCAGGGTATCAAAAAGTATGACCCAAAGTATAATAACTCCTACACAAGGTAACTAGTATCTCAGGTTTGAAGATACTTGTACTGCTACTGGAATAAGACATGACACCAACACATGGATAGATGTATAGAAGAAGAAGGAATTTCATGATTTACAAAAGAAATGGGGGAAGGATTTAAAGGTACCTCTGGGTTAACTATTTGACCCAAGGATGGGTCAGCTTGAGCTATTTCAGGCTGAGTAGGAAGGGTCTCATCCTGAGAGAATGAAGGTGTGGGGACGCTAGGATCAGGCTATTGGTGGTAGTGCGCTTGTGCTGAGTCCCCTTTGCTTTGATAATTACTTCCTCCATGTGGGCTCAGTGCCTGGACTTATTTTTTAGAGTCCTCTTTTCTCTTTTTTGAGTCCCCTTGGCCTTCACTTTCTTTAGTGACATTCAATTTGCGCTTTCTCTGGCGCAAGATCTCCTCTGCCTCAACGACATCTTCTTCCTCCTCAGCTTGCTATTTCACTGTAGCTTCCCTCTAAGCGCGAGTCTTGGCTTTCATCTATCTTCTTTATCTAGCTGGAGACTGGGCAGGCATATCTCCTACCCTTGTTTTTGCCAAGCTCTTCTTAGCCTTTGATTAGTTCCAACTTTGCAAAAAGAGGAATATTATCACTGGTTTCTTTGTTGCACTTGAAATCCATTATGAAACTATCCTCATCTTCCTTGACTATATTCATAAGGAATATTGTCGGTACAGCCTTAGCCTTTCTCTTGGTGTCTTGGGCTTTAGTGTACCTAGCATGAACCTGACCATGATACAACTTGCTGAAGTGTATCATTGTGAGGGTATTCTTTAACAAGGATGATAGCTTCCCCTATTCCTCCAACATAGGATGAGATATCCATCTTCACTGCCTTCATTAGGGCTGTGATCAAGTACCCATAGTGATAGACAGTAGTAAATTTTGTCAAGTGATAAAGAATCACCACAAGCCAATTGAGTTGCTTACCCTCTACCATATGGTAAATCACATACCTTTTGAAACAGGTGCAGCTACTGAGGGTCCCTGTCTTCGGAAGCAACAACTTCACCACCAGCTCGTGGAAAGCTCTAGCTGCCCAAATCATTCTAGAGGCAGCTATTTCTCTAGATCCATAGTCCACCGGTAATTCCCAACCTTCAAGAATTACCACAGCTTCTTCATTTCCTATTTTTTGGAGCTGGTTGCCCTTGTTTGGCATGTTCAAGATGTTCCCAATCAACCTCGAGCAGATGAGGTGAGAGTTCTCCACTAAATCCACCAAAAGAACATCATTATACCCTTGGATGGTATAAAGGTTTTGGAAAAAGCCTTGAATCAAGCCCACAATGGTTGGTCCTTCCATTTGCAGAAACTGACTTAGTCTCTACTGCTTGATCACCTTGTGAAAAATCTTGTTCCTCAGTAACCCTTTGTAGTAAACTTCATATACTAGGCCAAAATCCAAGCCTGCACCCCAGTTAACTTTAGTAAAGACCATTCCAGAGGGGAACATAATCTTCTCATATTTTCCCTCAGCATTCACATAAATGCTTCTCTTGGAGTTTCCTTGAAGGATAAAGGTAGATTTGGTTCTCACCATTTTAGAAACTAAGGGAATATGAGAGAAAGAGAGTTAGCGTTCTTTTGCAGATTGAAAATGATTGAGATTTCAAGGATGTAAGTAATTTCTCTCTCTTTCAATCTTCAGCTTTTATAGACCTCTTCAACTTGCATAGATATATGGCGCTCTCACAATGAAAGGCTAAAATCAACGCTGAAATTAACACTAATTTAACCAACTTATTAAAATAGTGAGTTTAATAGTAGACACTTCCAATTCAAAAACATGACTTCTGAAAAATGTGGGTTTTTAATTTTTAATAGCAAAACTAAATCTCACAATGTTTCTTTAAAATGTAAATGGTGTTAAACAAGTGTTACCTCATTTGGCTGAGTTGAAATTTGATCTTCAACACTTAGCCAAATTTCTTGATTTTTCTTTCATATGGGGTTTCTTTATTCCAATAAGCTTCCTTAGAACATTGAACTATTCCTTGGGTAAAGGTATGGTGAATATGTCATCTCATTATTCCTCTTAAGGAACATACTCCAGTTTGACATCTCCCCTTAGCACATGATCCCTTATGAGATGTGTTATATTGACAAGCTTCATCCTACCATGTTGAACTGGATTCTTGGATAGGTCAATTGTGCGCTTATCATTGCACATAACTTCGAGACACTTTGACTTTATACCATAATCATCCAGTTGCTGCTTAATCCATAGCAATTGTGCTATGCAACTTCTTGCTGCCATATACTCAGCGCAACAGAAGTTTGCTTCTTGATATACCATAAGACAAGGTATTCTCCAAGGAAATGGCAACCTATTGTGGTGCTTTTCCTATCGATCTTGTCTCTACCATAATTAGCATTTGTGAATCCTCTTGGGGTGAATTCTGTACTATTGGGATACCATAGACCTACATTAAGAGAACCTTGCATATACTAGAGAATTCTCTTAAAAGTTGCTAAATGAGATTCTCTAGGGTCAGCTTGATACCGAGCGCAGTAACACACAGCATACTGGATGTCATGCCTACTAATTGTTAGGTAAGGAGAGAACCGATGATTCCTCTATACATCTACTAGTTTACCAACTTCATCCTTACTTAAGATAGTATCAGTGGCCATGGGGACATTGGTTTTGAATGCTCCATATCATACTTCTTCATAATTTCTTTGGCATACTTCACTTGACTGATGCAGATTCCATCTTCACTCTTCTTGATTTGAAGTCCAAGGAGAAAGTTAAGCTCTCCCATCATTGACATTTCAGACTCGCTCTTCATCTACTTACAGAATTCTTTGCATAGTTCATCAGTAGTTGCTTTAAAAATTATGTCATCTAAATAAATTTAGACTAGCAACACAACTTCTCTTCTTCACCAGATAAATAGAGTCGTATCTGATTTTCCTCTTTAATAGCCTTTGTTGATAAGGAAATTGGTCAGCCTCTCATACCAAGCTCTTGGAGCTTGCTTCAATTCGTAGAGAGCTTTCTTCAATTTGAAGACATGTTCAGGATTCTTCGGATCTTCAAAGCCTGGAGGTTAGTGAACATAGACTTCCTCTTGAATGAATCTATTCAGGAATGCACTTCTAACATCCATTTGAAACAACTTAAAGTTCATATGGGATGCGAAAGCACATAGGATTTAAATTACTTCAAGCTGAGCTATAGGAGCATAAGTTTCATCATAGTCGATGCCTTCTTGCTGATTGTAGCCTTGAGCAATAAGCCTGGCCTTGTTCCTGACAATAACACCATCTTCATCAAGCTTGTTCTTGATAAACCATTTGGTACCGATGATTGATTTTCCTTTGGATTTTGGAACTAGATCCCAAACATCATTACCCTTGAACTAATCCGACTCTTCTTGCATCACGATCATCCTCCTTCAGCATCTTAGAACTTCTTGGGTTCAATCAATGAGATGAAAGATGGATGGCTCATCATCCTACTGAGCTGACCGCACGTCATTACTGGATTATGATCATCATCAATAATGCTATCAAGAGGATGGTTGCGACGAGTTCTAATCTGTCTTGGTAGATTCAGATCTACAACTAGAGGATCTGTAGTTGGTTATTGAGCCTGAGGTTGATCTTTACCATCATAGAAGTTGATAGATAGATCATCATCTTCTTTGACTCTCTCAACTTCAGGTTCTTGTATTGGGTTGGGTAGCACAGAGAGTGGAATATTGAGTGGATTTTCTTGCTGAGTTACTCTTTCATCTTCATCAGATAGATGATTATCTGCATTGTTACTTTCATCAAAATCCACATGCATAGACACCTCTAATAGGCCAGTTCTTTTAACATATATTATATATGCCCTACTATTAGTTGAGTATCCTAGAAAAATACCTTCATCAGCCTTTGGATCAAACTTACCTAACTGCTCCTTGGTGTTAAGAATAAAGCACCTACAACTAAATGATTTGAGATGACCAATCTTAAGCTTGCACCCTCGCCAAAGCTCATAGGGTATTTTCTCAAGAATTTGGCAAATTAAAACTCAATTCAAGATATAATAGGCTGTATTAATAGCTTCTCCCCTAAAGTACTTTTGGATATTGTTATCACTCAACATCGATCAAGCCATTTCAACTATCGTTATTTTCTTCCTTTCTACAACCCCATTTTTTTGTGGAGTTCATGAAGCAGAAAAGTTGTGATCAATACCATGTGCTAAACAAAATTCTTCAAGATGAAAGTTTTCGAATTCACGTCCATGATCACTTCTGATTCTACTGAGTTTAGTTCCTATTTCGTTCATTATCCGATAACTGAGTTTGACAAAAGATTCGTATGTTTCTTCTTTGCTACTCAGCAAAACTACCCAAGTGAATCTCGTGAAGTCATCCAAAAACACCAACGAAAATCTCTTACCACCCATGCTCACAAGCTAGACTAAGCCTAAAAGATCTAGGTGGAGGAGCTCCAATGATTGCTTAGTTAATACGTGATTAATTGACCTAAATGATTTCTGAACTTGCTTACCGAGCTGGCAAGATGAGCAAAGTTTATCCTTCTCAAAGCTGATAATGGGTAAACCCACAACTAGTTGCTTTTTGGCTAGTTTGGACAGAATGTTCATATCTATATGACCCAACCTTCTATGCCAAAGCCACGAATTATCCTCCTTAGATACAAGATAAATAATAGTGGAGCCCGAGAATAAATCAATCATATATAACCTTCCTAACTTTATCACAAAGATGGGCTACATTGAGCAAGTTGAACTTAAGTTCTTTGACCAAAGAAACCTCTTGGATTAAAGGAGAGACACCAACAGTGCCACAACCCACAATCTTACCTTTTTAGTTATCTTCAAAACTGACACTTCCATTTCTTGTGCGCTCTAATGAGATGAACTAACTTTCATCTCCCGTCATATGCCTTGAGCATCCGCTATCCAAATACCACATTCTAGGGTTATCAACGGATCTAAGGCTCACCCACAAAACAATCATGTTTTCCTAGGTACTTATGCTTTCGAGCTGGGTCCTCTTTTTTTAGCAGTGCTTAAGTTAGTCCAGTCGTACTCATCATAATAACCATTTTTATGCCTATAGAGAATTGTAGCATGTCTAGCTTTGCCATAAATACCACACACCGTTTTTTCGTGAGGCTGGTTGACTTTCTTCTTTTTACAAGATTCCTCCCTTTAGAATTGCAAGTTTGGTTACTCGATGTTTGACTGTTGGTTGGAGGAGGAACCCATTTCTCCTTTAAAGCTGTTACCTCAACAGTCAACTCATTTAATTTCTTAGTGAGCTTGTTGTTGTGACATTCATGATACTTGGCTTTTTCTTTAAGAAAGAGGATATCAAGATACAAGGAAGTAATAGTATCTTCCTGATCTTCACTTCTCCTCACTAGCTCCTTGATGTTTTTCCCTAACTTATTAGTCAATTTCATAACATCAAAGAGTACCAGGGTGAACTCTTCAATGGAAAAAGGGATCTCAAAATGTACCTTATTTTGAGAAGATTTCCCTTTGTTGTGTTCAGCTTCAGAGTTAGCAGCGGATTGATTGCTCTTAGAAGTAGATGTTGAACTCTCATCCCTTTCATTCTTGATTACCATTAAGCAGAGGTTGGAAGAATATGTTGCTTTTTTATCAAATGATGAAGATTCTTCAAAATCACTCTAGGTGGTAGCAAGTGCCTCATTCTTCTTTGCTAACCTCTTCTTATATATGTCCTTCTTGATATTTAGACAAGATGATTGGATATGACCTTTTTCACCATAGTAAAAGCACTTGATGTCTTTGCTATGTTCCTTCTTGGGTATTTCCTCAGCTCTTAGACGGTAATGAGTTGACTTGTTTTTAGCGGAAACTTCTTCTTGTTGAACTTCCTTTCCTTCTTCATAAAGTGTTTGAAATGCATGGTTAGAAGGGTCATTTACTCATCAAAATCACAACCGGTGGATTCATCAGATGAATCAGCTTTCAAGGTAATGGCTTTTCCCTCTCTCTCCTTGCCATTATTCCCTTTGGATTCATCAGTATATTTCATCAAGGATATTCCTGAGTCAGCAAGGTGCCTATCAGCTCATCATAGTTATAGCTCCTAAGATCATGAGCCTCCTCGATCACGCTCTTCTTGGCATCCCACTCTAAGATAAGAGTGCGAAGAATCTTCTTCACCATCTCTACCTCGGTAAACTTCTTACCTAATCTTTTTAGTTCATTAATAATATTAATAAACCTAGTATTCATGGTTTGAATACCCTTGCTAGCGCTCATTTGGAACATCTCATACTCTCTCAACATGAGATTGATCTTCAACTCCTTGACCTTATCCGTCCCCTCATAGGTAATCTCTAGTTACTTCCAAATTTTTTATGCTGTCTCCCAGCTCGAGACCCTGTTAAACTCTATAAGATCAAGCGCACAATGCAAGTAATTGAAGTTTGTGGCATTCTCTTTGTGAAGCCTTAAGTCAGCATCATCATAATCTTCAAGATTAACTAGATTACGTTCCCCATTCCTTACTATGGTAGGAATTCTAGGGCCAAGCTCTATAGCTAGCCATGTTTGTATGCTTTGAGACTGTATGAATTTTTTCATGTGATTTTTCTAAGACGTGTAATGATTAGTGTCAAACAACGAAGGCTTGGTTACGGACATACCTTCTTTGAGGAGAACTGTTTGTCTAGAGCTGAAACCGAAATTGTTATAAGCTATTTCGGATCTTTAACTCAAAGACTGTTAGTCAAAAAGTTGAGCAATTGCTCTGATACTACTTGTTTATCCTAAATGGCTTAATAGAGGGGGATGAATGCTATTTTTAGTTTCTTTTTAAATTTATAAAAATTCTTTACCAAGTTAAGTTTTTCGATGTGTGCTGAGTTAATCAAGCTAAGATGGGTCTAAAAAAATTGCTTAGCTTCACTATCGCAGTTTATCTTCAATCATTGCTGAGTAGTTTACTCAACTCGAATTGATTTTTCAAGCAACACAAGTAAAATAGAAAGAATGATGAATGAGATATGCGCAGTAAAGATGAGCTAGTAAGGATAAAACACTTATAACTTAGATTTATCCTGGTTCAGCCCCTAGCCTACCTCCAGTCACCGGATCCCATTACGAGCTTTAATCCACTAGTGTTTCCTTCCTTCCTTAGGCGGTGAAACCTTTACAGTGGGTAGACAAGATTACAGAAAGTACCTTCCTTTCTAACTACCTCTCAAACAGAGGATTTCAACTTATAATATTTGTTGAATCCTTTACAATTTTAAATCTTAAGTGTTATCTCTCTATTACAAATAGATTGAACAATTTATGTTTACTTTTATTGCTTGAGTTAGAATTTCTAGAAGATGAGATTAATTGAATAGAGTTTCAACTCTTGAAGAAATTCCAGGTGATTCACCAAGTTTGAATGTCTGCTTTAATCTTCTATAGTTGAAGGTCTTGGAAGTATCCATTGCAAATTTCTCATCTTGATAGCTTTCTCATTTTCTCTTCTCTACAAATCCTTTGAATTTTCCTGTTTTAGAAAAATTCTAAGAAGTTTAGAGATAGAGATTTCAAACGTTGAGGTGCCAGATTAATATGTTAACCCAATGGGCCAAAAATTCATTTGTCTTCAAACAATCTGTTTTGATACAGCCGCATGCAAGATGTAACATGGATTTTTGTGAATGGTTGACTTGTTGACGTTGGAGAGTTGCGCATAGACATTGAGAAATGGTGCATGTTAGAGGATTCCCTTTTATCTTGGACTTTAGTGAGGATTCTCCAACATTTCGTATTGGCACCTTTTTGTTTCTATGGACCGCTTGAATATCTTCTTTTATTTTAGCACCTTTTATCCTGAAAAGCATCAAAGGAATATTTCATTCCTCGCATAAATCATTAAATGCACATGTGTCATTCATTTCTCTAAGTGTAAAAAAAACTCAGCTTTTATAATTAAAAGCTAACTAACCTTTATTGAGTCTATATCTTGTAAATTATATAATTCTAAGCTTAACTCAGCTTTTCTTACATTAAGCCATAACTTAACTAATATCTAGGTAAACTAAGTAATTTTCCCTTAAACATCCTCAAGTAAACTTTATTAATTAAGAGTCTACTTAGTACTCAATTAATATCACTATCCTACTCAATTTGTTATTTCCAAAACGTTTCAAGTATTGTGAAGTACTATTAACTTGGGTTCAAGAAATGACTACTTCAATCCTTACCTATATATGGAGCTCAAAGGATGCAATTCAATCTTGGGGATCACACATGTAATTTCCTAAGTGTTAAAGCTCTATCAATCAATACTCAGCATCTAGAAATTCCCATATCGCAAGGAGAAATATCAATCATTTATACGTTCTATTCTTTATCAAAGAGATAGCTAGATCACTAAATTTGTAATCGATATAATTTGTAAGAAGAACAATTATCTATAAGTTGAGTTCTTCAAAATCTCTCTTTAGAAAAGTTGCGAGTGATAGCGAGGTTGAGAAGGGTACTCAAGTCTTGTTGGAGAGTTATGACTTGAAAGGAACTCATTGTAACTACTCTTGTAAAGGCTTCTCTACCTAGTTAAATGAGTTGATAAATATTAGATTAAAGCCTAGGGAAGGTACCTAAGGAATAGTAGTAGGCAGAGTTTGAACATGTATAAAATCATGTTGTTTATATCTCTCTTTAACTCTATCTTCTTATTTACTCAACAGTCAATTCTCTCAACACACATATTTGTTCTATATGTATTATTTACTAAGTGTTGGTTAGTTAGCATTGTTGAGTATCTTTTACTCAAATCAGTTGTGATAAAAAAAAACTTAGCTTGCTTTATTAGTTTTTATCTATATCTTACTAAACCTTGTCATTCATTCTTATAGTCAAACCTAGATCTCTTAGTAAATCATTTTAAAAAGTGCTTAAAAATCTTATCCACAAGTAAATTAAGTTATTCACCCCCTCTGACTAAGTCTGGTATAGTCAATGGGACCAACAAGGAGTAAAAATCATTGTTCTACAATCGTAATTAAATAACTAAGACAATTGTTTGATGTGGAAAATATAAAACATAAATGTTGAAAATTAAACTAACACCTAAATTTAACATGAAAGTTGAGATAATTATTATCCATCAAAACATTTTTTGACATGTATACGTAAGTGAGATGAGGAATGGACTTCAATGTTATAGTATCAGAATACAGGGGGTGTTCCCAAAGTTATAAGTTGGTCAAGGCATGATATAAATCACTTCTAATTTATAAACACTTCGGTGTAAGTGTTTCTTAAATTTATTTTTGGCTCATGAAGCAAAAATAAAAATCTAGGTTTTTTAGCCTATAAAAAGTATTATTTTTGCTTTTAGTTGTTTTGACCAACTAAAAGACTACTACATTGGCCCCGTTAACTAAATGAAAAATATACATGTCATGTTTGTCTTTTCACATTTTCAACCACCTAAAATTAATTTTACCAAGCATTTCAAATGCTTATTTAGTTCTTATAAGTTTGAAATACACTTTACCTACTAAACTTTAAACTCTTTACAAAATTCAAAATAACGTTACAACAATAAGTTAAAAACCAAAATTTTAGAGAAGCACCCCCCGTAATGTCCCTAAAAACTAAGCATTGTGATGTGATGGTAAAACAACACAAAGTGGGAAAGTGTACAATTATGCATAAAGGATGGAATTTTATGTCTTTGTACTTTATCTTCATTTTATTTGGAAAGCTTTATTCTCAACTTTTAATTTGAATTGTAACACCACTTTGGCATGAGAACTGCCATGATAATGGAAACTACTCTTTGATTAAACTACAATATGGTGATTTTTCCCCGTTACATTATTTCTAATCATTGTTTGATCGATAATGAAATAATTGATCTAATGATAATAAAAGGCAAAGTAAGGTTTATCCATTAAAACCAAAGTTACCTTATCTCACACTTAAATTTTAGGCTTAATGCATAGTTTGCCCCTGAACTTAGCCTCATAAGCCATATGATGCATTGAACTTTAAAAAGCACCATGTTAGTACTGGTTAATTAAGACAGTAATTGAACATGCAAACTAGCAAGAAGTAATTTCAAAACTTAAAATTAACCCTAAACACAACTCCTAAGCATGCCATGATTGATATAAACTATGTTGAAACGTTCCATAGATGCTCATAAGTTTATAAAACTTATTAAAAGAAACCTAGCATCTAAGTTTAGAGAATTACTAGTTAATGTGTGCCTTCCCTTTGATGTGGCGCTCCCTTAGAACAATTGGATAATACTCCGATAGCTCTAGCTTCCAAATGATTGATCCACATGGATCTTCACTGACCAAAACCTCTTGTTATTGAAGAACCCGTTGGTAGACAGTAGCTATTAGACCACTCGAAGACCAACCCGAAAATATAACTTAGAATGCTCTTTTCAAAATATGAATGAGCCTTCAAAAGAATTCTTACGATAAAGGAGAAACTCATGGAGGATCTTGCAAAAAGCTAGCAAAGAAAAGATGTCAAAACTCAGAAAGAAGGCTAAGCTGAAATTTTTGAAAGAGGGGGGACAGGAGGTTACTTATAGTAGCAAGGGGAAACAAAATTGCTCCCCCAAATCGATGTTTGCACCAATCCCATGAAGGCTTGCAAGCCCGCGTAGGTTGCTCCATGAGAATCTCATGGAGCATCTTAACGCACAAGGCAAGCCCCTCGCGGGCCTCCGCAAGCACTTGAAACACTTGCAAGGCCTGGTTGCGGGCTTTCCCGGAGCTTGCTAGCCCGCGAGAGCTTCTAAAGCTCACGCGAGATTGCCTCGCGGGCTCTTGCGATATTTCTCACAAGATCCACTTGTGGTACACTGGTTCGATTTTTCCCCTTTCTTTTTGATATTTTGGTCTGACCAATATACATCCAACTGAGTTTGATTGTTTTCCATTTTATTCTCGGTATAAACCCAATCTATAAGTTCTTTACTTAGTCCAATAAAGACCCAAAGTGTGTGACCTAATAGGATCCCAAAGTATAGAGCCACTAGAGGTTAACCTAAACTTGGCTTCCCATCTAGGAACATTTAGGAGCACTATTCCAGATTGAAATGGAACGCAATAACTCTAGATGATTAAATGGGCTTTCTAGAAAAAGTGTATGATCCTCCGATACACAGAACATCATGTGCTTGTGTCTTGATCCGGTTCTGCAATAGTTTGATAAGAGGTTTATGAGTGTGTCTCTTCAATAAGAGGCCTTGAGGTACAACTCCGATTATAGCACTATATTCTAGCTATGGATCCCAACTTGACTAATCAGCTTACCAACGAGTGATCATCATTATACCCATAATCAGTCGTATCATCCTGATCTTCAAGGTATGAATAAGTATGACCGAAAGTATAACAACTCCTACACAAGGTAACTGGTATCTCAGATCTAAGGATACTTGTACTGATACAACAATAATACATAACACCAATACATGGATATAGTTATTTTTGACTGTTTATCTTGTAGCGATCTCCAATGTATTACCCGAATACATTTATGTGTTAACTATAGGTACCACCTTCAACTCGTGAGATCGGTTGCTTGGATCTAATCCAAAGAGTAAGCCTACACATGCTAGCTTGTTTGCTTCATTGATGTCCAGTCTTAAATGAAACTATGACTAGGGATATCTAGACTATTCATAGTAACATGTGTGTGAAGTTCTCACACCACATAGCTCCCACTATGTCCTCACACTTTCACGCTGTAAAATAGTCATAGACTTTGACTTATCAATGCGCATATATAGTAACACACACACACACACACACACACA
>CATIWQ010163985.1:0-19123 GCA_949673415.1 Euphorbia schlechtendalii | reverse complement strand
ATCGCTCCTGATATAGTTATATAATGGGAGATGTACCATAGAGCCCCTTGTTAACGTGACACACTCATAAACCTCTGATCAGAGTATAAAATTGATAGAATGAGTTTCCAGTCAATCTTGATACATAATGGTTGAGTGGTGTTCTTCGTGAACAAGTCTAATTCCAAGATAGCTACGACTATTACATGAGCTAGCTCTTAATCCGAGCTCAATAATCTGGATGGAACTTAACCTGATGGAAGGAGTGTATTGTATTGGTTACTACTGCAGAACCGGATCAAGTTTCAAGCACATGACATTCCAAGTATCGGGGGATCATACACCTTTGCTAGAAATCCCATTTCATTGTCTAGAGCTATCGAGTTCCATATCAGTCTGGAACACCGAGCCTAAAGGTTCCTGGATGGGAAGCCAAGTTTAGGTTAACCTCTAGAAGCTTTATACTTTGGGATCCTATGAGATCGCACACTTTGGGTCTTTATCTGACTAAGTAAAGAACCTATAGATTGGGTCTATGTTGTAAATATAAGTTGTCAAATTCGTTAGAAGAATTATTAATTGGTTGAACCAAATTAATAATTAAAAAGAATAAAGAAGAAATAGGTAAAATTACACAAAAAGAGAAAGGGAATTTTTCCTTTTGCGAGTGGGCCCCAAATGAACACGAGTTGTTCAAAGTATAGCCAGCATAGTTTCCCTCCAAGCTGAAAAGCTCACGGGCCCCTAGCGCAAGGGCTACAAGCGCGTAACCACTGCCCATGGAAGTGCTTACATGGGCTTGCAAAGCTTGGGCTAGCGGCTACAGGCCCAATCTAGTGGCAAAGCAAGGGAAGCCCGCTTGTAACCTACGTAGGTCACCCTGACCCGCACGGCTGACCTGATAAGATGGGATGGTTTTTATCCCATCCCATCTAGTTATTAAGGGGGAGTCTAACACTCCCCCTTTTCCCTATATATAGGCCTCTAGCTCCTCTCTTTATTCACAGAACATAGACTTGAAAATAGCTTTAAGTTGAGATTTTCTCTTTGGATTCGACTCTCTATTCTTTCTTTGTTGTGACAGATCCTTCACGAGTTTTTCCAAACAATCGAAGAATTCTTATTGAAGACTCTTTCTCAAGTGAGCCTTTGGGATTATTTTTGGGTTGATTTTCGAGTGGTCTAGCAGCTACTGTCTACTGACAAGTTCTTCCTTCTCTAGGTTTTGATCGGTGAAGATTCATGTAGATCAATCATAGAGGCTCTCCTTGTTTGGAAGCTCATGCTAATGAAGTGCTACCAAATTACTCAAAGGGAACATTGCTACTAGAAGAGAGAAAGCACGCATCAACTGGTAATACTTAAATCTTTAGATGCTAGATTTCTTTTATATGTTTTATAAACCTAAAGGCATTTATTGAACATTTTAACTTATATTATATTAATCATGGAATGCTTAGGAGATCTATAGGTTAATTTTAAGTTTTGAAATTCCACCATGCAATGATTGCATGTTCAATTACTGTCTTGATTAACCAATAGTGGTATTAGAGCCTACCTTATGCTATGCATGATTGATAATAATATGTTACAAAGTGATTTTTTATGAATTGATTAAATATGCTATGCATGTCTTGGGGTTCAATTCCTGTTATAGAAAATGATGTGATAACTAGATTAAGATTTTGCTCAAACTTAGTCTAGGTGATTATCATATAAAATTAGCAATGTTTTACCACACGTGTAAATACTTTAATTAAGCATTGTGCCATACTTCACTTAATTAAAGAACGAAATCTTTAAATCATAATTGTCCGTGGTACAACGAATCAAAGTGCCTTGGTGATTTTGGCAAGGATTGGACATGGCTACTCATTCACTTTTAGGGGGCCTCTCCTACTTGGAAATCATGATCAATAATACATTCAAGAGTACCTAAGGGACTTTTATGACTTATTCAATTTCTAGTATGGGAATAGGATTCCTCTTATGGTTTTACAAACATTGTTTAAATTATTAAATTAAGACTTATAGACTTAGGTGCAAGAATTTAAGTATGGACCTTGTTTGATTTGCATACTATGTGGAGTCTTGGCATATTGGAATGATTATGATATACCAGTCCAAAGCATGTTTCCTTAGTGTTAATAATTCCTAATAGCCTAGAATTATTAATTCATAATCATATCCATCGTATAAGACCTAGACTAGGGCGAGACCAGTGGCACCAATGAGTCTTCCTATTATAAGTCGTGGTATGAACCTTATTAACGGATTTAAGAACATGTACAACTAGCTTTCCTTTAACATGTGTTTGGTCATGAGACTAGATGGGGTTAAAGCCTTAACCAAAGAGGGTTAGTTGTATATATTATTGGAGCTAATGCCGAATTAGAGACACATTTGAGGAGTCGTAAAATTGGGTACACATGTCTCCAGAAAGAGAACTCAAATGGATTAGAAATTGTAAGAGATGCAAATGGACAAGTTCAAACCATGGTTATCTTGTTGTGGCTTGACCTACGATAGTGAGGGGTCATGATGAGTGTTTATGGATGCTACCTATTAAGGAAAATTGGTTCGACCAAATTTCTCGAATTTGAATAGAAGGGGCTATTTAAATGTTGAGAAAATAGTAGGAATTATGTGTTTAGTAAAATACCTTATATTAAATGCATGTACATATACTAATGTCTAAACAAATTCTATCTAATATCTAGGTTGAATAAAGAACACTAATACTGATAATGCATCCAATTGACAACAAATTTTACAAAGGAGATAACTTTCATGAGTGGTTCGAGTGTGTGACAAGGTTCCTAAAGAGAATTGGTCTAGATTATGTATTAGATAATCCATATCCTGAACTCCCCGGAGAGCATCCATTTATTTATCAAATTGATAACTACGTGAGGCACAAAAGGGACTATGATTTCGCAAAGAACTTCATTGTCAACACTATGCTTCCAAGGTACAGGGATCTTTGTAAGAATATGGACTTAGAGTCTATGATTGTGTAGCTTGTAATGATGGATAAATCTAAAACATTTATGTTATCTGCAAGTCTATGGGTCGACACCTTAGCAGTTGAGTTTACCATGACTGTTTAAGATAAATCTGAACAGTTAAGAAAAATAGGAGTTACTTATTATCAAGAAGCCATGAAACATATTGTATTGAAAGGTCTACCTCTTAGGTATGATAATTTCAAAATAGATTTCTATGGCATCAGCGATCGTAGTAATTTTTCTGAAATTGTGGACGTATATGAACAATATTATATATAGTTCAGAAATAAACTTGAGAATCAACTTGTTGTTGAGGATCAAAAGATAAGAAAGTCTAGAGCGTTCAAGGTCAAGAGAAGAAAAGACTCATGAAAAGTGTAGAAATGAAACGCGGGTTTAAAGCTCAGATTTTTTAACAAGTGAAGAAGAAGCCAAGTGAGGTATCTACTTTAGGTATGTTCATGATATAGAGTTTCTCTATAGTTTCCTATGAGTCTACTTGGGTATTAGATACTGATTGTAGTACTCATATCTGTACTTCTATTCAAGGATTACGGATTAGTAGGAGGCTTGCAAAGAGGGAGATGGACCTAAGAGTTGGAAATGAAGCACAGGTTTCTACAATAGCTGTAGGGATATATAGCCTTTATTTGCCTAGTGGCCTTGTTTTAGTTTTGAACCATTGCTATTATATTCATGATATCACTAAGAATATTATTTCTGTTGTGTGTTTAGCAACAAAAGGATTTGAAATTTTATATTCTAATAATAAATGTCAAATTCAGCGTGATGATATTCTTTATGCTTGTGGAATATCTGTGGATGGCATATACGTTCTAGTTACTAAAACTGAAATTCTAAATATTGTTAGACATGATGTATGCCCAAGAGGAAATTAAGGCGATATGTCTTTATTAGTTCTAATGTACAAACAGTTTTGAATTAATAATAATAATAATAATTAAGCCATCTTTGTATCAATGCTTTCTGTTTATTATTGTATCTCACTAGTATCATATATGTTTAATATGTATATGTGTATTGATGAGACAAAGTCCATGATTATTTCATAGAGTAAAACTGCATGGACATATGTGGTGTGATAATTGCACATACATGTTAATATGAATAGTCTAAATATCCCAAGTCATAGATTCATTGAGACCGGTTATCAATGGAACAGACATACTAGCATGTGTAGGCTTACTCCTTGGATTAGATCCAAGTAGCCGATCTCACGAGCTGAAGATGGTACCTTGAGTTAACACATGAATGTATTCGAGTAATACATTGGAGATCGCTATAAGACACACACTCGGAAATTACTATATCCATGTGTTGGGGTCATGTCTTATTACAATAGCAATACAAATATCCTTAGACCTGAGATACCGACTACCTTATGAAGGAGTTACTATACTTTGGGTCATACTTATTCATACCCTGGCTATTAGGATAACATGGGTGATTACGGGTGTATCAATGATCACATGTTGGTAACTTATGTAGTCAAGATGGGATCCATTGATTCGAATATAACAATATAATGGGAGATGTACCTTAGGGCCCCTTATTAAAGTAACACACTCATAAACCTCTGATCAGAGTATAAGAATGATGGAATGGGTTTCTAGTTAATCAAGATATATAATGGCTTAGTGGTGTTCTTCGTGAACAAGTCTAATTCCAAGATAGCTACGACTATTACATGAGCTAACACTTAATCCGAGCTCAATAATCTGGATGGTACTGAACCTGATGGAAGAAGTGTATTGTATTGGTTACTACTGTAGAACTAGATCAAGTCACAGGCACTTGACGTTCCAGTATCGGGGGATCATATGCCTTTGCTAGAAGAGCCCATTTGATAGCCTAGAGCTATCGGGTTCCATATCGGTCTGGAACACTGAGCTTAAAGGTTCCCAGAAGAGAAACCAAGTTTAGGTTAACCTCTAGTGGCTCTATACTTTGGGATCCTATGAGGTCACACACTTTGGGTTTTTATCGGACCATGTAAAGAACTTATTGACTGGGTCTGTATCGAAAATACTAGTTGTGAAATCAATGAGAAGAATTATTAATTGTTGGACCAAATTAATAATTAAAAGGAATAATAGGGAAAAATAGTCTGAGTGAGCAAGCGAATTTTCTAGTTACGAGTGAAAAGAACATGAGTTGTTCGAGGTGGGGCCCGTGAAGCTACTCCGCTAGTTGAAAAGCTCGTGTGTTAAGGCTCTCGGGCCACAAGCATGGGCTTGCGGCTTGCTGCAAGCCCATGCTTTCGGTTAATGAGGGAAGCCATGAAACTCGAGGGTCAGCCCGCGGGTTGCTCTACCCACGCGACTGACCCGATAACCATTATCCCATCCCATGCAGAGTTATAGAGGGAGTCTAACACTCCCCCATTTTTCCCTATATATAGGCTTCAAGCCTCTCATTATTCATACACAAGAAAAAACTTAGAGCTATTTTTCTCTTTGATTTCTATTCTCGTCTTCCTTTTGTTATGCGAGATCCTTCACAAGTTTCTCCAAAGAAATCGAAGAATTCTTGTTGAAGGCTCTAAGTTTAAGTGAGCCTTAGAGATTATTTTCGGGTTGATTTTTTGAGTAGTCTAGCAGCTAACGTCAATCGACGAGGTTTACCTCTTCGAGGTTTTGGTGGGTGAAGATCCGTGTGGATCAATTATAAAGGCTCTGCTAGTTTAGAAGCTTGTGTTATCAGAATTACAAAAAGGGGACACCGTTACCAAAAGAGAGATCAAGCACGCATAAACTGGTAATGCTTTAATCTTTAAATTCTAGGTTCCTTTTATATGTTTTATAAACCTAAAAGTATCTATGTAAAATTTTAACTTAGATTATATCAATCATGGCATGCTTAGGAGATCCTTAGGTTAATTTGAAGTTTTGAAATTCCACCTTGCAATGATTGCATGTTCAATTAATTTCTTGATTAAGCAACAAATATGAACATTATTACGAAATTGAGATTCGATAATGAGAAATCCTCATATTAATGGCATTGTCGTCTAGGCCACATAAATAAGACTCACTTAACTAAGTTACACAAATGTGGAGACTTAGACCCAAAGGAATGGGTTTCCTATAGCGCGTGCGAACCTTGTTTAAAAAGGAAGATGACTAAGAAACCTTTCAAAGGAAAGGGTCAGTGTACCACTAGTACTTTTGAAAAAATACATTCTGATGTATGTAGTTTAATGAGTGTTAAGACACATGAGGGTTTCATCTACTTCATAACCTTTATTGACGATTACTCACAATATGGGTATTTGTACTTTATGAGGGACAAGTCTGAAAGTTTTGATAGATTCAAAGAATTCAAAATCGAAGTAGAGAAATAGCTTGGAAAAAGTATCAAGACCCTTCGATCTAATCGAGGTGGTGAATACTTAAGCTCATCATGTTATCCTAGTAGACACCTCCTTATACACCCCAACACAATGGAGTGTTAGAAAGGATAAATTGAATCCTACTTGATATGGTTCGATCCATGATGAGCCAAGCAGATCTTAGCAGATCCTTTTGGGGTTATGCACTTGAGAGTGCAGTTTATATTCTAAATAGAGTGCCATCTAAATCAGTTGATCAAAATCCATACGAGTTATGGTATGGTAAGATACCCACTCTTTTTCACCTGAGAGTTTGGGGATGTCCAGCTTATGTAAAGAGGACAAGTTCAGATAAGTTAGGTGCTAAGTTTGATAGATGTATGTTTGTAGGTTACCCTAAGGAGACTATAAGGTATACCGTTTATGATCCCAAGGAACAAAAAGTCCTTGTTTCTAGATTTGCTCAATTACTCGAGAAGGAGCATATACTTACGAAAGCTAGTGGGAGCAATCTTGAGTTAGTCACTCAAGAAGATCAAACTGAAAGTCAAATGATTATACCTACACTTGTTACACAAGATAGGGTAAGCATGGAACATCCTATTATAACATCGACATTGCGTAGATCAGGCCGGGCTCCAAACGCTCCCGAGAGATACGGGTTTCTCATCACTGATAATAAACATCTCTTCCCTATGGAAGATGATTAGCCTAAGACTTACAAAGAGGTAGTGGAAGGCTCAAAATATGATAAATGGCTTTCACCCATGAGATAAAAAATGGACTCTATGTACGAAAATAAAGTCCGGAGCTTGATTGATGCTCCAAGTGGGATTAGGCCTAGAGGATGCAAGTGGGTTTTCAAGAAGAAAATTAACAAGGACGGTAACATGGTTAACTATAAAGCAAGTTTGGTTGCAAAAGGGTATAGTAAAAAAGAAAGAATTGACTATGATGAGACCTTTTCACCCGTGGCCATGCTAAAGTCTATCAGGATACTCCTTGCCATCGCCGCTCATTATGATTATGAGATTTGGCAAATGGATGTGAAGACAACATTCCTTAACGGGAATCTAGACAGGGATGTGTATATGACACAACCCGAGGGTTTTACGTCCAAAGATGGCTCTAAGGTATGCAAGTTACAAAAGTCCATTTATGGACTTAAAAAAGTATCGAGGAGTTGGAATATGAGGTTCGACAAGATAATCTGAGAAATCAGTTTTGTGTCAAACACTAATGAGCCCTGTGTATATAAGAAGGCTAGTGGGATTGTGATCGTTTTCCTTGTATTATATGTTGATGACATATTATTAATAGGAAACAATATTCCTTTTCTTCAGACAGTTAAGTCATGGTTGTCAAAGAAGTTCTCCATGAAAGACCTTGGAGAAGCAACTTTTATACTTGGTATTAAGATTTATCAAGACAGATCCAAAAGGCTGTTAGGTCATTCACAAAGTACATATATAGACAAGGTTTTGGCTAGGTTTAACCTTGAGCAGTCAAGAAAGTATTATATTCCAATGTCTCACGGGATTAACCTTTCTAAATTTGAGTGTTTGAGAACACAAGAGGAGAGACTGCGCATGAATGGAATACCCTATGCCTCAGCGGTAGGATCCATCATGTATGCTATGGTATGTACTCGGCCTAACATCTCACATGCGTTGAGCATCATGAGCAGATTTCAATCTGACCCAGGTGAGAAGCACTAGATGGTCTTTAAAACTATCCTCAAGTACTTACACAGGAGGATATGTTTTTAGTATATGGAGAAGGTGATCTCACTTTGAAGGGATACACTGATGTGAGTTTTCAGTCTAACAAGGATGATTATAAATCCTAGTTTGGTTATGTGTTTATGTTAAATAGAGGGGAAGTTCTTTGGAAACATTTCTAACAAGATATAACTATCGATTCAACCACAGAATTTGAGTGTTTAGCTACTTCAGAAGCAGCTAAGCAAGCCATATGGCTTAAGAGATTTATTGGTGTTCTCGGTGTGGTGTCCAGCATTGTAAATCTAATAGCAGCCTATTACGATAACAATGGGGCTATTGCTCAGGCAAAGGAACCACGGTAATGTCAAATAAATGAACATATACTGAGAAAGTACTATCTCATGCAAGAGATGGTAACCAGATAGGTTAACTAAACCATTGACTCAAGTTTAGAACATGTCCCAACGGATCAAAATCTAGTGAATGGGCTAACTAAACCATTGACTCAAGTTAAACATGGCCAACATGTTAATGAGTATGGTATGAGTATTCACAAGGTTTTGACTATGCTGACTCTGAGGGTTAATATTCTAAAATGAAGCCAAAAACCTTGTCTCCCACTTTCCTATCGATAAGATAAGAGTTCAAAATAAGAACAGGTGTTGTCAATACCGCTTATCTAAATAGAAGAATGGTGACCACTGTAAGTATACAGTTATGATGTAGTTTTAAAAGATATCGATCCCACTAGATCAACAAGAGAAATGAAACAAAAGAAAATAAGTGAATTTATTTTCTTGGAGGATTGGAATGATGGATGGATAGACTAACACATGAAAGATTAGAGAAGATAAAAAGTATATAGATATTCCCTACGAACAAATATAGCAAAGAAAACATGCAAAATCATCAAAGATATTACATACACTAGATTAATTTAACAGATTCGGTTCTAGACACTCAAATATTCAATTATTCACTATAAAGCAACACATGAAATAAGTTTTCTAAATCTAGTGTAAACGAATTAAGATGATTATATAAACCTGGATAACAATATTACTATGCTTAGTACGGGTCGCTCTCACATAGCCATATTTAGCAAGTTACCATTCCAAAAATGTTGGCTCACTAAATAGCTTTACAATCATAGATCCAATGATTATACACAATCTCATTAACCTCGAAACTACTCTTAAAGTTAACTCAAAAGCATATAACTTGATTAATATAAAGGACTCAACATGAAATACATATTATGACACATAGACATATCATAAACTTTGAAATAGAATGTATAAGTAGAAAGCAAAGCAAAGTTGTAAGGTATGCAACTGAAAGCTAAAGTTGATCAAATCGTATCCACTCTTTAATGGGAGTCGTCAATTCCTGCAAATCTTACATTTGCTTTGAATTTGATATCGACTCGTACAAAACCTTCGTTAGGATGCTATTCTTTGTGAATATTGAATAAATGAATATTGAAGAATGAAAACTTTTATAGATAAGTGATTTGCAATTACACTTGTACAACAATCGCTCAAATATGTAGAGAAATCTAGTAATCAAAATAAGGTTCGAATCACTTATACATTTTCTCTCTAACACTTATGAATGTAGCAAAATCTAGATAATTTTACTCTCTATCTACGCATACACTATATCTCTTACTCTTTCCAATATATCCCCCTCTTTCAAAAATGGTGAGTTTGGAGCCCTATTTATAGAGTACGAAGGGTTGCGTCTATCCAAATGAATGGTTGTGTCCATTTGCGAAGAATTACACCGCTTCATTGTGATTGGTTGAATTGGTTTGATCTTATCCAAAATGGATAGGCACCTTTTCATGATTGGTTGACTTCCAAAAGGTGTCTTTTCGTCTGACAGTTGATGGTGGTTGATCGTTCTTATCCTGCTATTGAAAGAAGAGAAGAGTTGACAAAAAACCATCAAGATCGCAACCGCGAATATATGTCACGACCGTGAACACTTGGTTGGCAACTTTCTATTGTGAAGGTTAATAAGTCATGACCGCGATATGTGTGTCACAATCATGACATGCTTTTTTCTCATGATTCCTCTTTGCGATTTCTACCTATCTTTGACATCTCCTTTGCTAAATCCTTAAGTTCCACGCATCTTTTTGCACCTTTTTCACTCTTTTTACATAAAATTCCACTTTTAATAATTTTACTCCCTAGATTTACCTAGTACCTGCATTTGCATAAAAAACAACTACATAGCATGTGAAATCTTTTATATGAAGTATAAAAATGACTTAAAATATAGTATTTAATGTGTAAAAATTATTATGATAATAAGTATAATTATACACTTATCAATGAGGCACATGGGAAATTGGCTAAGTGGGAGATTCTTAGACATCATGTATGCCTTAGAGTAATAAGGGCAATAGATCTTTATTAGTTATAATGTACAAATGGTTTCAAATTATTATTAATAATAATTAAGGCATCTTTGTAGCTTATTAGTGCTTTTTGTTTATTAATGCATCTCGTTGGTTTCATATATGTATAATATTTAATATGTATATGCGCATTGATGAGACAAAGTCCATGACTACTTCATAGTGTAAAAGTGTGTGGATATAGTGGGAGCTATGTGGTGTGAGAACTGCACATACGTGTTACTATGAATAGTTTAAATATCCCTAGTAATAGTTTCATTGAGATTAGAAATCAACGGAACGAATAGACTAGCATGTGTATGCTTACTCTTTGGATTAGATCCAAGCAGCTAATCTCACAAGCTGAAGGTGATGCCTTGAGTTAACACATGAATGTAATCAGGTAATACATTGGAGATCGCTAGAAGACTCACACTCAGAAATAACTATATCCATGTGTTGGTTTCATGTCTTATTGTAGTAGTAGTACAAGTATCCTCAAACCTGAGATAACAGTTATCTTGTGTAGGAGTTTCCATATTTTGGGTCATACATATTCATACATTGGCAATCAAGATGACATGGGTGATTATGGATAGAACGATGATCACATGTTGGTAAGCTATGTATCAAGATGGGATCCATTGCATAGTGATATAATGGGAGATGTACCTTAGGGCCCCTTGTTGAAGTGACACGCTCATAAATCTCTGATCTAAGTATAAGATTGATAGAATGGGTTTTTAGTCAATCTTGTTACATAATGGCTAAGTTGTGTTCTTTGTGAACAAGTCTCATTCCGAGATAGCTACGACTATTACATGAGCTAACACTTAATCCGAGTTCAATAAACTGGATGGTACTTAACCTGATGGAAGGAGAGTATTGTATTGGTTACTACTGTAGAACCGAATAAAGTTACAAGTACGTGACGTTCCAAGTATCAGGGGATCATACGCCTTTGCTAGAAAGCCCATTTGATTGTTTAGAGCTAATGAGTTCCATATTAGTTTCGAACACTGAGTTTAATTCCTGAATGGGAAGCCAAATTTAGGCTTTCTTTGGGAGGTTTTGATGTGCAGTTCATAACCTCTAGCGGCTCTATACTTTGGGATCCTATGAGGTCACACTCTTTGGGTCTTTATCGGACTAAGTAAAGAATCTATCGACTGGGTTTATGCGAAAAATGTAAGTTGTCGAATCTGTTAAAAGAATTCTTAATTGGTTGAATCAAATTAATAATTAAAAGGAATAAAAAGGAAATAGGGAAAATTACATTGAGAGAGTAAGGGAATATTTCCCGTTGCGAGTGGGTCCCAAATGAACACGGGTTGTTAAAAAAGGGGCCTGTATAACTACCCCATGAGCTGAAAAGCTTGTGGGCTGCTAGCGCTCGGGTAAGCTCGCACGCTAGTGGGCTGCAAGCGCGCAAGCACTGCCCATGGCCTCGCTTGCGCGAGTCACAAGCCCAAGCTTGTAACAAAGCAAGGGAAGCCCTCTAAGGCTTCCCTTGCACCCCGCGTGGGTCAGCCCGTGGGTAATGGAGTGTCATAAAGGAGAAATTGAAAGCTACTCGATATGATTCGGTCCATGATGAATCAAGCAAAACTTAACAGATCCTTTTGGGGTTATGCACTTGAGAGCATAGTTTATATTCTAAATAGAGTGCCCTTAAAATTAGTTGATCAAACACCAAACGAATTATGGGATGGTAAGAAACCAACTTTTTCTCACCAGGGAGTTTGGGGATGTCCTGCTTATGTAAAAAGGATAAATTCTGATAAGCTAGGTGCTAAGTCTGATAGGTGTTTGTTTGTAGGTTACCCTAAGGAGATTATGGGTTATACCTTTTATATTCCCAAGGAACAAAATGTCCTTGTTTTTAGAAATGCTCAATTCCTCAAGAAGGAGCGTATACTTGCGAAATCTAGTGGGATCAATCTTGAGTTAGGCACTCAAGAAGATCAAACAAAAAATCAACTGATTGTTCCTACACCTGTTACATAAGAAAGTGTAAGCATGGAACAACATATTAAAACACCAACTGATTGTTCCTACACCTGTCATTTGGCAAGTTGTTGGAGATTGGGAAATTAAGAATGAGTCACTTCGGTCGTATCTTGATGTAGTATGGGAATTAGCCATAAAATTCAAGAAGTACTTATTTCGGTATGTTCCCCGAGATGAGAATCAGATGGCGGATTCCATCGCTAAATAGTCTTTATATGGGAAGGCCCCCAATACTAACCCATAAGGCCAGTGGTCTTTCAATCTTCTAAAGAGTCTTTCTATTATCATCCCATATCGATCGCTATTAATACAAATAAGAATTGATGGTATCTATAGTTGATTGATCCAATATGGTGAATTACCTCTAGGGGTAACTAACTCTAAGCGATTATGTCTTCATCGATTGGCGACTCAATTTAGAACTACCGATGATGATCTCTTTAAGTGCACTAGCGATGGCCTACTACTGTGGTGTCTTTTAGAAAAAGAAGCATCTTTGATCATGAATCACATCCATAGGGGAGACTACGGCCCTCACACAAATGGCTTGGCCTTGGCAAAGAAAATCTAGTAATAGGGTTACTTTTAGACCACCATGATAGCTGATGAATGCCATGAATGCATAATCTATGGGGACATTAGTCATTTGCCTCAATCACATCTCAATAATCTTTCAACTCCTTGGCCTTTCTTAACGTAGGGGATTGATATTATTTGTGAGTTTTGACCCTCTTCCACAAATGAGCATTGTTACATCATAGTGTCGGTCGACTACTTCTCTAAGTGGGTAGAGGATGAATCTTTCACCAATATAATTGCCAAGAAAATGGCCAAAATCATTGAGAAACACATTTTGTGCACTATGGATGCCTCATCATATTGTGTCCGATAACAAAGTCTAGTTTAAAGGGTAATGACTAATATGATTGAGAAATATAGGATCGAGCATTAGCACTCTTCTCCCTATAAACCTAAAGCCAACGGAGCGATGGAAGAAGAAATAAGCTGATTAAAAAGATCTTATCCAAGATGGTGACTGCTTACCGCAATTGGGTAAATATGGTTCTATTTGCACTTTGGGGGTACAAAGCTAGTGTGCGCATTTTAAGAGACTAGACTCCCTTCTTCTTAATTTTTATGGGATGGAAGTTGTTCTCCTAGTTGAATCCGAAGTCAAATCTTTAAAGGTAGCTATGGAAGCCAAGCTGAAAGAGTTAGATTGTGGAAAAGCTAGATTTGAGCAATTGAACATGATTGATGAGAATTGCTTGAAGGCTCTAGATCATCTCCAAATGCATTAATAGTGAATGGAGGGAGCCTACAATAACAAGGTCAAACATCAGAATCAGCCCTTAAAAGTAGGGGACTTAGTATTAAAGCAGCTGAAACCCTCAAATGTCGATGCTAGGGGGAAGTTCATACCCAATTAGAAAGGTCGTTCGTGATCAAGAAGTTCCTTAGAAAAGGAGCAGTAAAGGTGATGGACATGGACAGCAACGAGTTCGCGACCCGAACAACCAAGACTGGCTAAAGAGCTATCATGTTTAGGAAAAAAGTTAAATTTGAAAAGCAGCATTATAACAAAAAGAAATTATGTAGCAAGCGTGTCAAATGTCCTTCTTCATATAGTTAAGCAAAAAATTAGGGTATTCTTTTGCTGATTAGTTTGTCAAAGTGAAAACCTAATAAGGGTGTTTTGGGAAATTATTAGGATAAAGAGCGGAAACAGTGAGATGCTAACTAAAATATCGAGAGGTTTTTTGGTAGTAGGGATTAGGTCATTGGTTAATTTGTATCATGAACTCTGGTACCCTACTTAATTTTGTTTGATGAAAAGATCGTTATTGATGAATTCTTATGAGTATATTTATTTTGAATGCTCATGTTCCGAAATGGTAGAACAACGCAAGCAACACAATCTAGTAGTTAATTAATGGTAGTCTGAATTAATGTCGCATACATTCCAATTCATAAAAAGCTAGAAAATCTGCATCATAACGCAACATCCAAAATAAGGTGGGCCATATTTTGCTTCCTTGTTGCATTAACTGGTATAAGCAACCTCCACTCCTCCACTATAATCTCTCATTGGCATACTCCCACTGTAGAGTAATCCCATCTCACTTGTCTGAATTAGTGAGCCCTCATCCCTAGTAGTAGCTTGCCCAGCTTCTTTTCCTCTCTCGCACACAGAACTTTCAAAGATGGGCCTTTTATTCGGCAAAGTGGAAGAAGTCATCAAAAGAATAAGTTTATATAAAAGGCAATTCTTATAAAGTTATAAAAAGCTACAAGGTTCCAAATAAAATATGCAAATGTAAGCTACAGCATCTGGGACTAGGTCCCCTCACCTCTGTCATTGCTGCTATCATCACTACTCTCATCATTGGTCTCCTCATCATCCTCCACCTTCTCATCATTGTCTTCCTCCTCATCCTCCTCCTTCTTCTCCTCCCGAACACCATAGGGATAAAGTTCGAGGATGACTCTGTCATGGAAGACCCGAGGTAGCTTGCCCCTAGAGGTGGGCCTTAAAGATCTGGCCTATAACTAGGTACAAATCTATCATCACTCTACTACCCAAAATGGGTCTCAGGTCCTTGTACCCTACTTCGCGTCTCCATCAGCCACTCTATCTTAACCTCAAGCCTAAATATAACACATCTGAGGTCCATGATTATACTAGATCACTCTTGGGCCCTTGCCTTTGCCAGTTGTCTAGCCGACTCAAAAGCTACCAACAAGTCCCATAGTTCAACCAACTCAGCCTTGGCTCATAGCCAGTTACCCATCTTAGTTCGTAGGTGGTCTCGCTCCATGCCTAGAAATATCTAGGAGAGGAATCAATAAGTTAAAGCATATACACATACATGACAAATAACTAACCCACAAAAATTAGTACATATATAATCATACATCATTATTATCATGCATGTTATTATTTGTGTGAAAAATAAATCTTAATGCAAGCTCTTACCATATCAAGTGTGTCATGGGCCATTATGAGATCCTAGACCAAGAATAGCTCACAAGTTAGCCGCTCCACCTCAGCAATGGGTATCTACATAGAAAAATTCAAAGCATCATATCACTCATCCTATTCAAATAGTAGAATACTAAAAGGTAGAAATCTAAAGCACTCACTTGGTTGCGTCAAGGGGTATGAAGCTGAATGGCAGACTAGGCTCCAACAAGTTCCTCAATTCCCTCTCCCTTGGCTAGGTCATTAGCATAAAGGTGGTATATAGCTCCTCCAGAAGACTCCCTCAGTCATCCTTGAAGTTGAAGACCCTCATGCTTGCTCCCGGGTAGGCTATGTCGAGGGACTCTCTCCCTCTCCCTCTTATCCTACCAGGTCTTAGGCTCTTTGTGGATCACCTCCTCGGCATACTTAAGCCTCCTCTTACAAACCTATCACAAGAAGTTTGAACGTTAATTCACATAGTCAAAGTGTGTAAAAATGAAAGCAAAATCAAGAGTCTCACCCCAAAGAAAGGCGTCAAGCGCTTGGACCTAGAGGAGGTAGGGGACCTCATGCAAGATCTTGAGGCTCCTTGCTCTGCCACACTCCCACCAGGGGGACCGGACCACCTCCACTTGCATGAGGACCTCCCTCTTGTCCCATATCCTCATCTCCAACATCCTTGACTACTAACTCTAGGGGCACGTCACCATGCCACTTCCTTTGGGAGGGAGGAAGTAGATGTGTCACAAGCTCTTGGTATCTCTGAGTGACTGATGGGATCCTCGACCCTCTGCACTCTATAAATAGTGTAAACTCATAGATAGGGAGTAGATGAGGCAAGAATAATCTTATGGGCATACCCAGTGGGACCTCCTCCTAGAGACCCGGCTAGTCTTCCATCTCCGGATACGCTCCTAAAAGTACCAATCATATATGTAATGGCAGTCGAGTAGGAGGCAATGATTGTTCAACTCTTATCGGATAGTCTTGATATAAGCATGGTTAGCAAAAAATGATAGGGATCCGTGCGAAGCTACAATAAAAAGTCAAGTCAGAATGTCAAATGGGAAGAAAATGATAATAATAAAGCTCAAAGGAATGAATGCATACACAACTACAATGGAGAAACTTGATGTATTCTCAGTACTAGGGATAACTATCCACCCTATCACTCCAGGGGGAATCTAGAATGTAATAAATTGGGAATTTGGCTGCAAAATCCCATCACTTGTGGAGGGGGGATGACCGGGTACTTAAAGGCCCAAAGTTGCGAAGTACATTCAATCTATCTCATTAGAATTAGTGCAATATCAAAGATATAAAACATAAAGAAGGCTAAAAACTCAACAAAATCTATAGGTGGCCCACCTTCAACTCCTGCATTGGATGTCTGGTGCAACAATCTAGGCCATAATAAATGTGCCTAAGGATGGCTCGACACCAATTCCATTCGGAGATGGAATCTAGATCCTCCTAAGGAGTTAGTGTTGTGTAATGGAGTTGGCTACTAGAAATGAGGAAGAAGGCTATGGAGAGGAGGATAGCTAAAAGGATTGGATGAATTGGGGAACCTCCTCATCGATGATCAGGCCCAGGCACTTCCATTGAGAAATCACCCTACTATTCAAGAGCATGCTCACGTAGGAGGCCAAACGCCTATCAAACTCTCTATCCTATACAAGACGACTTAAACATAGTTGAAATGGCCCATAAAGAATTGAAGCAGATAGTCCTCCCATTCCACCTCAACCTAATCATCACCACGATATCTGAGTGGTAGATGGTGAGCTCCTCGATAGATAGATGGAAAATGTGGGTGGTTTCGCTCCACATATCAATCAGTTCACCCATAATGATGTGACTTAGTCCCTTAGGTACCGAAGGAAGTGCGTTAATCAATGAGCCTCACCCCATAGCCTCTATCTATGCTACTAGCCTCTAATCTTACCTCGTATTTGTGTCAGATCAAATCTGCGCCCACCACTCTTCACATCGGTTGAGCGCGTCGATGATCTCATATGGATTAATCTACGGAATTCATGCCAAATCATGATAAGTTATGCATTATTTTCATTTCGTTTTATTATTGCATTTAGTTTTGCAGTAATTCATGAAATCAAATGAAAATAAATTGAATTCATTGCTTGGACTAATAAATTAATTAACTAATTTAAAGTTAGGTTTATTTCAATTTAATCCTTAATTTAATTTTATTTGAGTTAAATAAATTCTATTTATTTTCACTTAATTAAAAGATAAAACTAAAAATTAAAATTTGTCCAAAATTTTACATTCCAACCCCATTTTTAGTTAAAAATTGCACTTGGGACCCCGATTTTAAGTGTGTTCGCACTCCCGAGGTTAAGGAGCCAATATCGGCCTTACTAGTCAAGACCAACACTGGGGTTAGGCTAGTATCGTCCTAACCCCTAGTCTCCCAACAGGGTAACAGCTACATCAATACTAGCTTAACTGGTCAAGTCCGCCCTTAAACGATACGCCAGTACCGACCCAAGTAGGGTCGATCTCGATGTATCGGGTCGATCCTGAAACAGGACAGAAAGGTCTCTATCTCAGTTTTTGCATCTTCTTTCGGTTCTAGTATGCGTTTTATCAATATTTTTTCCATGCATAATAAAGTTTAATATATTTTTCATGGCATTTCTAATCCTACATTTCATAATCAAAATTCAAAAATTAAATTTCAAATTATCAAAAATTCAAATAGTCAATTTGTTCAAGATTAAATCAAACGTAATTAATAAGCTTCAAGAATACTTTTAGATGGGAAGCTGTTCTCAAGGTTTCGACTTTAATAACTCTTATGAGTTTTTATTTAATAATGAAGCCAAAAACCTTGTCTCCCACTTTCCTACCTATAAGATATAAGTTCAAAATACGAACAGGTGTTATCAGCGCTTATCTAAATAGAAAAATGGTGACCACTGCAAGTATACAGTTATGATGTAGTTTTAAAAGATATTGATCCCACAGGGAAGGACTAGCTCTAAAGATCAACAAGAAAAATAGAATAAAGAAAATAAAATATTTTTGGATTTTAGTTGGGAGGATTACAATGAAGAATGGATAGATATATGTATGGAAGACTAGAGATTCTAAATATATAGATTTTCCCTACAAAATAAGTATAACAGAGAAAACATGCAGGTTCATAAAAGATGTTACGATTCACTAAACTAATCTAACAGACTCGGTTCAAAACACCCAGATATTCAATTATTCACCGTAGAGCAATACATGAAATAACTTTTCTAAACCTAGCGCAAACAAATTAAGACAATTATATAAACCTGGACAATGTCAATACTATGCTTAGTACGGATCTCTCTCACATAGCCATATTTAGCAAGTTACCATTCCAAAAATGTTGGCTCACTAAACAGAGTTATATCACAGATCTAGTGATTATATACGATATTGTTAACCCCGAAACTACTCTTAAAATTAACTCCAATATAACTTGATTAATATAAAAGATTTAACATGAAATATGAATTATAACACATAGATATATCATAAACTTCGAAATAGAAAGTATAAGTAGAAAGCAAAGCAAAGTTGTAAGGTATGCAAGTGAAAGCTAAAGTTGATCAAACCGTATCCACTCTTTAATGGGAGTCATCAATTCCCGCAATTCTTACGTCTGCTTTGAATTCG
>CATIWQ010163938.1:0-14608 GCA_949673415.1 Euphorbia schlechtendalii | reverse complement strand
AATTTGCGCCTGAATCTAAAGAACTGTATATTCAAGGTAAATTTCGGGAAACTTCTGGGCTACATAGTCAGCCAAAAGGGAATCGAGATGGACCTTGATAAATGTCAAGATAAAAGGGAAGTATTATCATTTCTAGGGTCCCTACAGCATGTCAGCAGATTCATCGCTAGACTCACCACAATTTGCGAACTGATAATTTCAGTTGCTATGAAAAGACCAAACGGTGGTCTAGAACGACCAATGCCATTTTGCTTTTGACAAATCAAACAATACTTGATAAACCCACCCATCCTTCGCCCACCAGAACCTGGAAAAACCTTGATCCTATGCTTAGCAAGTGAGGAATCATCTATTGGTGCAATGCTTGTGCAAGAACACGAAGATAGTAGTGAGCATGCAATCTACTACCTAAGTAAGGAATTGCTCAAATATGAGTCATGCTACACTCTGCTAGAGAAAATTTGTACAGCAATGGTTTGGTTAATAAGGAAGCTACGCCACTACTTTCAATCCTACAGAATACAAGCAGTCGCGAAGATTGACTTGATAAAATATCTGTACTAATCGCCAACACTCATCGGGAAACTCTCATGGTGGTTACTGCTATTATCAGAATTTGACATCGAATACGTAACCAAGAAAGTAATCAAGGGATGAGCAGTCGCCAAAAATCTCACGAATCAACCGCTGAAAGCTTATTACGTCGAGGACCTAGAATTCTCAGATGAATAATTAGCACTAGTAGAAGAGGCCCAAATAGAATGGAAAATGTTCTTTGATGGTGCAATGAAAAAAAGTGGAGCTGGCCTAGGTGTCATCCTTATAAACTCGCAAAATGAAGTCATGTCACTTTCAAAATGCTTGGAGTTCCCAGTAACAAACTATGGTGTCGAATATGAAGCTTGTCTATTTGAATTAGAAGCACTTTAGAAGGTGCGGGCAAAAGAAGTGTTGGAAGTCATCAAACAAGTTACTAGAGATTGGGAAATCAGGGAAGAATCACTTCATCCTTATATAGAAGTAGTATGGAAGGCCTCCCAGAAGTTCACACAATGTGTTTTCATACACGTACCAAGGGATGAAAACCAAATGGCCGATGCATTCACCACACTAGCATCAATGTGGGAAGGTCACCAGACCTTAACCAATAAAGCTGGTTGTCTTTCAGATAACCAAAGAATCTTTCTACTAATGCCTAGAGGAAACCGAGGATTTGCAAACCCAGCAATACCTAGAGGGAGCAATGGACTCGGAATTAACTTCATTACGATGGTTGGCAGTACAATTCAGATTAGTAGATGGAAATATGTTGAAATGGATAGCAGAGGGGTTATTATTAAGATGTCTCACTAAAAAGGAGGCACTACTGATCATCCACCGAATGTATGCGGAAGACTATGGAGCCCACATGAATGGATTAGAACTTGTAAAAAAAATTCAGCGCCAAGGATACTTCTGGACAACGATGGTCTCAAATTGTGTAGCTAAAGTGCGAATATGTCATGAATGCTAGATTTATGGGGATATCAGCCACTTACCCCCATTAGAGCTTAATAGCATATCTACTCCTTAGCCATTCTTAGTGTGGGGCATCAACATCATTGGCGAGTTTCGACCTAGTTTGACTAATGGACATCGCTTTATTTTAGTAGCAGTTGATTACTTTTTAAAATGGATAGAGGTCGAGTCTTACATCAATATCACTACCAAGAAGATGGCCAAGTTCATAGAAATGCATATTTTTGCCCGCAATGGTATCCCGCATCACATTATATCAGATAATGACGTTCAATTCCAAGGAGAGATAGCAGATGTGATAGAGAAATATGGGATTGAGCACCATCAATCATCACCATACAAACCACATGCCAACGGGGCAGTAGAAGCAGACATTAAATCGATTAAGAAAATTTTGAGTAAAATGGTTATTACCTATAAAGATTGAGCTATTAAGCTACCATTTGAAGTATGGGGATACAGAACCAGTGTCTAGACTCCTATTAATCAAACCCTGTTCTCGTTAGTATACGTGATGGAAGCAATCCTACCAGTTGAAATGGAAGTAAGATCTCATCGGGTAGCCCTATAAGCAAGATTAAAGGAATCAGATTGGGTAAGAACTAGATTCGAACAGCTGAACATGATAGATGAATAACATCTAAAAGCATTGGACCACCTGCAAATGTATCAACAATGCATGGCTAGAGCATATAATAACCGGGTCAAATTAAGAAGCCAACCTTTGAAAGCTAGAGATCTGGTTTTGAAGCAAATGAGACAATCAAATGTGGATGTTCGGGGGAAGTTTCACCTAAATTGGGAAGGTCCTTACATTGTGAAGAAGATTTTAAGTAAATGAGCCGCCAAGATCATGGACATGGATGGGAACGAATTTGTCAACCTGATTAAACAAGACAAGCTCAAGCGCTTCTACGTTTTAGGTGAAAAAGTAATAAATAGAAAAAACCACTACATAAAAAATAGAGAAAAATATCAAAAGTTAGTCCATCAGCTGGCACTTGGCTAGTTGGGCAATAATTAGGACCTTTCTTTGTAAAAAAAGAATAAAAGCCCATTGAGTCGAAAATCTATGAAGGGTGACTCATGCAAAAATTATGGCACTGTGAGGAATAAAGGGACTGTGATTTAAAAAACCGATTTAGGCTAGCTAGTGGCAGGATTCAAATCATTGGAAAATTTGTACCCTCTTTAAAATCATTTATGAATTGTTATTATTGTTGCAAGATTTATGTTCATGTTACATGGATATGTGCATGCAGAATATCACAAGTAAACAGAACATATTTCAATAAATCTCATAATGTTAAAAACAAATCAAATAGTCAAACACATAAGTCTAGAAAATGATTGACAAGGTTTATGGCAAATAAATATAGATCTACGGTGCCAATCATTCCATCGAGCACGCTTCCTTGAAGTATGAGAAAGAGGATCCAAGCCATCCTCTTCACGCTCCCACTCGAGTGATACCTTGAAATGCTAGTCGGCATCAAGAAGACTCTTAATCTTGCCCAGCTATCCACAAAAAAACTCATCAATATCAGTAGTCTCTGGGTTACTGTAATCCAAAGCAACAATGGTAGCCACGCCGAAAGCCTCTGTATAGCATCCGGTGTGTCGAGACCAAAGTCATGGAAATGGGTCGAACACAGAAGCCTAGGAACTCACTGTTGGCACCCGTACTGCCTACACAGGTGTTTGTCTAATAAGAGGCTTTTAGGTACATTTCTCATTATATCAGGAGCGATGGATCCCATCTTGACTACACGGCTTACGAATGAGTGATCATCACTATACCCGTAATCACCTGTATCATCCTAATCACTAAGGTATGAATAATTATGACCCAAAGTATAGCAACTCCTGCACAAGGTAACTAGTATCTCAGGTCTAAGGATACTTATATTGCTATTGCAATAAGACTTGATGCCAATACATGGATATAGTCATATCCGAATGTCTATCTTATAGCATTCTCCAATGTATGACCCAAAATATATTCATGTGTTAGATCAAGGTACCACCTTCAGCTCATGAGATCAATTTCTTGGATCTAATTCAAGGAGTAAGCTTACACATGCTAGTTTGTTCACTTCATTGATGTCCACTCTCAATGAAACTATGACTATGGATATTTAGACTATTCATAGTAATACGTGTGTGCAGTTCTCACACCACAGAGCTTCCATTAGTCCTTGCACTTTCACACTGTGAAGTGGTCACAAACTTTGTCTTATTAATGCACATATATAATAACACTTATATATGATACTAACGAGATACATAATTTAAACAATTATTGATAAATAACAAAGATGCCTTTATTATTATTATTAATATTCTGAAACCACCAGTACATTAACTAATTAAGATATATCACCCTAATTGCCTCTAAGGTATAAATCATGTCTAGCACATACTCTGTAAGCATGAGGTTCATCTTTGACTCGTTAACCTTCTCAGTCCCCTCATAGGTGATCTCTAGCTTTCTCCAAATTTCTTACACTGTCTCGTAGCTCAAGACCTTGTTAACTCCGTAAGATCTATCACACAATGTAAGTAATAGATGTCTATTGTATTCTCTTCGAGAAGCCTTAAGTCAGCTTCATCATGGTCTTTTGGATCAACTGGGACTCTTTCCCCATTCCTCATAATTTTGGTAATTCTAAAGCCAAGCTCTATAGCAAGCCACACTTGCATGCACTCTGAATGTGTCAAATTTTTCATGCAGATTTTCCAAAACATGTAATGATTGCCATGAAATAGAGGTAACCGAGTTATAGACGTTCCTTCTTTAAGGAGTACGGTATGCTCTGAACCAGAGCTAAAACTTTTATAAGCCATTTTAGATATTTAACTCAAAGAAGATGAGCCTATAAGTTGAGCTCTTGATCTTATACCACTTGTTCATCCGAAATAGGTTAATATAAATAGCACAGGGGGGGTAATTGTTTCACTTGCTTCTTTTTAGATTTTATAAAAATATTTATCCAAGTTCAATTTTTAGATGCGTGCTAAGCTGTGTCTAAAAACTATAAACTGCTTAGCTTCGCTGGCATAGTTTATCTTCAATCGCTGCTGAGTACTTTAGTCAACTCAGATTGGTTTTTCAAGTAAAACTTGTAAAATAGAGAGAATGATGAATGAGTGAAGCGTAATAAAGATAAGCGACAAAGGTTAGAATTATAACACATGAGATTTTATCCTAGTTCGGCCCCTAGCCTACCTCTACTCCCTAAATTCCTTTCCGAGCTTTAATCCACTAGTATTTTCCTTCCTTCCTTAGGCATAGAAGCCTTTACAATGGGTAGACTCTATTACAAAAAGTACCTTCCTTTCTAACTACCACTCAAACACAATTTAGGTACCCTTCCAAAACTGTCACTCAGATTTTTGAAATGAAATAGCGAACATAGGATTTCAACTTACAAAAAATGTTGAATATTTTACAAATAGATTTGTAGAATAGTTTTTGCTTTAATTGCTTGATTTAGAATTTTTGAACATTAGGAATATTTGCACAGTATTTCAGCTCTCAAGAAATTCAAGGTGATTCATTAAGTCTGAACAACTATTTCAGTCTTCTATTTATACTTGAAGCTCTTAGATATAGCCGTTCCAAACTTCACGTTTTGACTTTGTCTTCAATTTCTCTTCTCTTTATATCTTTCGAATTTGCCCATTTAAAAAAAATTCAGGATGTTTAGTGACATAGATTTCGAACATTAAGGCATGAGATTAATCTATTAATCTAAATGTGTCAAAAACTAATTTTCTTCAAGCAATCAATTCTGATAGAGAGGCACGTGAGATGCAACATGGAAGCTTGCAATTCACTGACTTGTTCACATTGTAGAGTTGCGCGGAGACATTGAGAAATGATTCATGTTAGAGGACTCCATTTTTCATGAACTTTAGTGAGGATTCCTGTTGAGAGGACCACTTGAATATCTTCTTTAATTTCAGCACCTTTTCTCCTGAAAAGCATCAAAGAAATATTTTGTTCCTCACAAAAACCATTAAACACATATATAACTTAGCTTTTGTAACAAAAAGCTAACTCAGCTTTGCTGAGTCTATATCTTGTAAACTACGTAGTACTAGGCTGAACTTACCTTTTCTTACTCTAAGCCATAACATAATTAATCACTTAGTAAACTGAGTTGTTTTCCCTTAAACAAACTCAAGTAAACTTGATTAATTAAGAGTCTACTTAGTACTCAATTAATTTCACTATCCTAGATAGTTTGTTATTTCCAAAACTTTTTAATTACTATGATGTACTATTAACTTGGGTTCAACTGTTAATTCAAGGTACCACCTTCAATCATGAGACCGGCTTCTTGTATCAAATTCAAGGAGTAAGCCTACACATGCTAGTCTATTTGCTTCATTGATGTCCAGTCTCAATGAAATTATAACTAGGGATATTCAAACATTTCATAGAAACACGTATGTGCAATTCTCACACCACATAGCTCCCACTATGTCCTCCCACTTTCACGCTATAAAATAGTTACAGACTTCATCTTATTATATCATTGAGCATATACATATACTTAATAGCATATATAAATACCAACGAGATATGTAATTTAGAAACAATCATTGATATATAACAAAGATACTATATTATTAACAAACAATAATATGAAATTGTTATACATTAGTGAGTAATAAAGATATATCACCCTAGTTGCCTCTAGGGCATATACATCATGTCTAATAAACTCCTACTTTCATTAGAGCCAATTTCCCATGTGCTTCATGTCAAACTCATCAACATGTTGGTCATGCTTAACTTGAGTCAATTACTTTGTTATCCCATCCGCTAGATTTTAATCTATAGTTATGTATTCTAAGCTTATATCCTTTCTAAATACTATCTCTTGAATGAGATGGTACTTTTTGAGTACGTGTCCATTTCTTTGACGAGACTGTGGTTCCTTTGCTTGAACAATATCCCCATTGTTATCATAATAGACAACTATTAGATTTACAATGTTGGACACGATGCAGAGATCACCAATAAATCCCTTAAGCTAGACAGCCTACTTAGCTACTTCAGAAAAAACTATATACTTAGATTCAATGGTTGAATTAATAATTGTATCTTGTTTGAAACATTTCCAAACAACTACCCCTCCATTTAACATAAACACATATCCTAACTAAGACTTGTAATCATCCATGTTAGACTGAAAACTCACGTCAGTGTATCCCTTCATAGAGAGATCACTTTCTCCATAAACTAAAAACATATGCTTAGTCCTTCGTAACTACTTGAGGATTGTTTTGATAAGTGTATAATTACACTTATTTTCATGATATTTTTACTTATAAAATGATATGGTTTAGAGTCATTTTATACTTTATATAAAAGATTTCACGTGTTATGTAGTCGTTTTTTATGCAAGTGCAGAAACTAAGTGACTCTTGGGAGTGAAATGATCAAAGATGGAATTCTTTGTAAAAAGAGTGCAAAAGGTGCAAAAAGATGCATGAAACACAAGGAATTGGCTTAGGATCAAAGTTGTGAACGATCGGTTAAGTTGCAAAGAAAAATCATGTAGAAAAACACAAGTCATGATCATGAGACCCATTCATGGTCGTGACTCATAATCTTCACAAGAAAAAAGTTTCCAACCAATATTCATGATCGTGACATGTATATCACGCTCATGACTTGTTACAATTTTTTTGTCAACTCTTCTCAACTTCCAACTACCGAATAAGAACGACCAACCGCCATCAACTGTCAGATGAAAAGACACCTCTTGGAAGCAATCCAATCATAAAATGGTCCCGTTCCATTGAAGATGAGGATGAAACCTTACATTATCGCATTGAAGTGATGCAACCCTTCGTACTCTATAAATAGAGTTCAAAATCAACCATTTTCGTGCATGGGCATTGGAGAATGATAGTAGTGTGTAACATGTATGCATAGATAAAGAGTGAAAATTGTATAGATTTTGCTAAGTTCAAAGTGTTAACGAGAAAAATGTATAAGTGATTCGATTATTATTTCGATCACTAGATTTCTCCACAAATTTGAGCGATTGTTGTATGAGTGTAATTGTAAAGCACTTATCAATAAAATTTTATGTTCTTCAACATTCATTTGTTCAATATTCACAAAGAATAGCATCCAAGTGGAGGTTCTGTACGAGTCAAGATCGAATTCAAAGTAGATGCAAGAATTATGGGATTTGATGACTCCCATTAAAGAGTGGATACGATTTGATCAAATTTAGCTTTCACTTGCATATCTTACAAATTTACTCTATTTTCTACTTATACTTTCTATTTCAAAGTTTATGATATGTCTATGTGTTATAACAAGTATTTCGTCTTGCATCATTTATAGTAATCAACTTATATTTTTTGAGTTAACTTTAAGAGTGATTTCTGGGTTAACAAGATTATGTATAATCACTGGATCTGTGATTATAACGCTAGTTAGTGAGCCAACATTTTTGGAGTGGTAACTTGCTAAATATGACTATGTGAGACAGACCTGTACTGAGCATAGTATTATTGTTATCCAGGTTTCCATAAGTGTCATAATTCGTTTACCCTAGATTTAGAAAAGTCATTACATGTGTTGGTTTGCAGTGAATTATTGAATATTTGGGCGTCTAGAACCGTATTTGTTAAAGTTATCTAGTGTATAAAATATTCTTGATGATTTTGCATGTTTTTCTCTATTATACTTTTTCTTAGGGAATATATATAGTTTACAACTTCTCTAATATGTTCATGCATCTATCTATTCATCAATCTATCATCCAAACCCTACAAATTATCTTATTTCTTTTATTCCATAAATCTAGTTGGTCTTTAAAACCGAATTACTTCCCTATGGGATCGATATCTTTAAAACTACATTTCAATTGTATACTTGCAGTTATCATCATTTTTCTATTTGATAATCGATATTGACAACATCTGTTCATATTTAGAATTTTATATTATCATTAGAAAAGTGGTGAACAAGATTTTGGCACCGTTGCCAAGGATAAGCCTTTCGGAATGAGTATAGCCATAATCTTGTGAACAAGTTTTTGGCATAGTTGTCAGGAAAGGCAAGTGTGTTCTGACGATAAAAAAATTTGAAGACTACGGTAAGTTTTTATATTTTGTTTTTATTTCACTTATATATCTATTTGTTATTGAATTTTGTGTTTAAAATGTTTACTAACATGCATTGGGATAAGTTTTGTGGTGATTACATGATTGATAACTTAATTTATACATGCGTAGATGAAATTTGTCATGTCACATCTCATGAAGAGTCAACATATGAATCCCTTGCAAAATTTAGAATATTCCTCTGAAAATCAAAAATTAGTTAGAAAAGATGATCATATACCACCTTCTATAGATAAACCACCAATAGTAGAATTGAAGCAATCGCCTAGTCATTTGAAGTATGCATTTTTAGGAAGCAACAATACCTTACCCATTATCATTTCTAGTAAGTTATCTGATTTGCAAGAAGAAGTTTTATTGAAGATAATAAATGGTAGAATTAGAGTATTGGTTGGTAAATTTCCGATATTAGAGGAATTAACCCTAATATAGTGATGCATTCTATTAATTTGGAAAATGATAGTAAACCTAAGATAGAAAGGCAAAGTAGATTAAATCCTCACATGTAGGAAGTTGTTAAAAAGGAGTTCATTAACTTGCTAGATGCGGGAATTATCTATTTGATTTCAAATAGTGAAAGGGAGGTATTACTGTAGTTCAGAATTAAAATGGTAACTTAGTTCCTACTAAGATAACAACTGGATGAAGAGTTTTCATAGATTATAGAAAATTAAATGCAGCCACTAGGAAAGACCATTTGCCTTTGCCATTTATAGATCAAATGTTAGAAAGGATATTAGATCATGTATTTTACTATTTTCTTGATGGATTCTCTGGATATTTTCAAATCCATATTAAGCAAGATGACCAAGATAAAACCACTTTTACATGTCCATTTGGTACATTTTCTTATAGAAGAATTCCTTTTGGGTTCTCTGGATATTTTCAAATTCATATTAAGCAATGCTCCAACTACTTTTCAAAGGTGTGTTTCGACTATTTTTAGTAAGAATGTGGAGGATATTATGGAGGTTTTGATGGATGATTTCTTTATATATGGAGATTCTTTTGAGAAATGTCTAGAAAATTTGGATAAAGTACTTGCTAGATGTGAGGAAACTAATTTGGTATTGAATTGGGAGAAATTTCATTTTATGGTTAATGAGTATAGTTTTAGGTTATAATATAGATGAGAAGGGATTCATGTAGATATAGCAAAAACCGAGATCATTGAGAAATTACCTCCTCCAATAAATGTTAAGCGAATAAGATCATTTCTAGGCTATGCTGGATTTTACAGAAGGTTTATTAAGGATTTTTAAGTTATAGCTAAACCTTTAACTAAGTTATTAGTTAAAGATTTGAAGTTCGATTTCTCTGATGACTGTTTAAAAGCCTTCAACACTTTAAAACAAGCATTAGTTTCGGCACCCTTAATTGTTAAACCAAATTGGTCTCTACCATTTGAATTGATGTGTGATGTTAGTGATGTTGCTTTTTGTTGTGTATTAGGTCAAGGGTATGAAAAGAATTTGCATGTAATTTATTATGCGAGTCACACTTTATCTTCTGCACAATTTAATTACACCACCATAGAATAAGAGATGTTAGCAGTCATATATGCATTGATAAATTTAGATAATATTTAATTGGGTTTAAAGTAATAGTTCATACAGATCATGCTGCTTTGAGATATTTATTTGCTAAGAAAGATGCCAAACCTAGATTAATTAGGTGGATCCTTCTTTTACAAGAGTTTGACTTAGAAATAAGGGATAAAAGGGGAAGTGACAATACCGTAGCTGATTACTTATCTAGCTTAGAAGATGATAAGGGACACATAGGTGAAACTGGTGATATTAATGAAATTTTTCAGATGAAAATCTTATTTCTGCTAGACATATTGTTAGTCCATGGTATGTCAACTTTGCAAATTAGTTGGTTATGCATACTTTACCCTCTGATTTAGATTCTAATGGTAAGAAGAAATTTCTTAAGGATATTAGATAATTTATGTGGGATGACCCTTATTTGTTTAAGGTATGTGCTGATGGTATTATTAGCAGATGTATATATAATACTAACTTTTCTTTAGTTTTAAGTCATTGTCATGATAGTATTTATAGAGGACATTTAGGACTAGCAAAAACTGGTGCTAAGGTTCTAGAGAGTGGGTTTTATTGGCCAACATTGTTCAAGAATGCTAGAGATTTTGTTCAGAACTGTGATAATTATCAGAGAATAAGAAACATAAGTTGAAGAGATGAGATGCCATTGAAAAACATCTTAGAAGTGGAGCTTTTTGATTAATGGGGTATAGATTTCATGGGACCATTACCTACCTCTAATGGTAATAATTACATTCTGGTTGCAGTTGATTATGTTTCAAAATGGGTTGAAGTTAGCGCATATGGTAAGAATGATGCAAGAGTAGTTGCTAAGTTTCTTAAGTTGTTATTTAGTAGATTTGGAGTTCCTAGGACCATTATTAGCGATGGTGGTTCACATTTCATCAATAAGATTTTTGAAAGCTTGATGCATAAGTATGGAGTACATCATAAGGATGCTACCCCATATCACCCTCAGACTAGTGGTCAAGTAGAAATTTCTAATTTAGAAATTAAGTGGATTCTCGAAAAGACTGTCTCGAATTCTAGGAAAGATTGGTCTACTAAGTTAAATGATGCATTATGGGCTTACAAAATAGCTTTTAAAACACCTATTGGTATGACACCCTATAAGTTGGTTTACGGAAAGGCTTGTCATTTACCAGTAGAATTAGAGCATAAGGCTTTATGGACTTTGAAGAATTTTAATCCGGATTTAGACAAAGCTGATGAAAGAAGAAAGTTGAATTTAAATGCATTTGAAGAACTACGTTTGTCATTATATGAAAATGTAAAGATCTATAAAGAGAAGACAAAACGATGGCATGATGCAAAACTACGGGAATTGCAGTTTAAAATTGGAGATAAAGTTCTGTTACATAATTCTAAACTTTGCTTATTCCCTGGAAAACACAAATCTCTCTGGAAGGGACCTTATGAAGTTATTCAGGTATTTGACAATGGGGCATTAGAATTGAAAGCTGATAATGGAGTAGTATTTCAAGCCAATGGCCAACGATGCAAACCTTATCTCAAAAATAAATTTGAACAACAAGACATTGATGTTCAATTACTATCTTCACCATAAATCATTCCATGTATGAAAATAGTAAATATTTATTATTTATATTTAACATGTTTGTTTTTCTAAGTTTTTCTAAGACTAAGTCTAAAAATTGAAGAAATAAAGGAATTGAAGTAGGTCGCGACCACGACTATAGATCGCGCCCATGACATTATGCAGTAAAACCTTCTATTCCTGTTATGAAGAAAGTCACGATCATGACAAGCCTTCATGATTGTGACACGGGAAGGCTATGACCGTTGCAGATCGCGATTAAAATGTGATAGATGGCTGAAACTACCATTAACGGCTAGTTTGAAGGAAAAGCGCCTATATTGACTATTTTGACCAAAGAGAGACCTATTAGAACTCTATATAAAGGTTTAGTTTGAACCCATAACCACCATAACATTCAAAGAAGCTTACTAAAGTTCTGATTCTTTCATCCCTATTCTTCTACATTCCAAATCCTTTTCAAAACTCTACTTCAAACAAAAATGCCTTATGTTAAGGTAGCCACCAATAGAAGAGAAATCAAAAACTATCAGCAAGAATACGGTTGTCCTTTTCCCATTCATTCATGTGAGGAAGGGAAAAGATCCCAAGTTTTGAACAAATTGGAGATCACTAGTATGATTTTTCTTGATTTGGTTTTCTTAGAGACTTTAGGCTTCCATGAGCAAATGGGGATGTATATCTCTGATTTGGGTTTAAGCATGTTTGTGAGGATGCAATTTCCACAAAATCATGATTGGACTTTGGAATGTCTAGTGACATTCGATTTTGAAGACAAGAAGAAGAGGGCTATTCAATTTCGCAACCAAGGTAGACATTATACCATCACAAGAGAGATGATGAGTACTTGGTTTGGGTTTGAAGTCAAAATTCATCGAGCATTATGGATTCTTTTCCAGCAAATCGAGTTTGGCCGGATTTAATGGGTAAGAGAGTTTTCGATTCCAAAAATTTTCTAAATAAACTTATTAAGGATGAGTGTCTTCTTCTACTCCACAAATACCTTGCCACTTCAGTATTTTGTCAAGTAGAGAACACCAAAGTCCAAAAGAGAGATTTGTTCATTCTTTCTTGCATGATAAATAAGCAAAAAGCAGAGTTCGTGGATATAATTTGAGATATGATGAAGAAGAATTCAACGAGCTTGAGGAACAAGATTGGGGTGGCTAAAATTATCATTGCCATTATATTATGTGCGCGAAATAAACTCCCCTATGTTCAAAAACTAGGTGAGTACTTTCAATATATGGATGATAATTACTTAAAGAATGCTAGACTTCTTTAAGAGAACGATGGTGTCTATTCTTTCTACTCTTACTCTAACTGCACCAAGAAACTATTCTCGACTCATGAAGATTCTAGCATTGGCCCATCTGATCTAATAACTAGACTTCATCCTGGCAAGGCTCCGATAATTGAAGAAGAAGAAGAAGATGAAGAAGATGAAGCTTCGGAAGATTGGAAGGCGAGTAAGCAGCAAAAATTGGACAATTGCCAAGCGAAACTTTTGGTAATGAAAAAAGACATGAAGATTCTAAAGAAAAGTAATTAATTGATGCTTCAAAAATTACTATCTTTCTTTAGAAAACAAAATTGTCAATTTACTCCTAGTCCTTCGGATTCTCCTTCTCAATAAAAACAGGTTTACTCTTTTCTTTACTTTTGTTTTTCAAATTTTTAGACTAGTTGTTTGTGTTTAGTTTTTAGATTTTTATTTTACTTGAGGACATTGTGTTCTTTAGTATGGGGGGCATTTGTAAAAATCCAAAAAATCCAAAAAATTTATATAAATTAAAAAAAATTAAAGAATATGAAAATTTTCTTGTTTTTGTGTTATTTATACATTATCCATACCTATACTATACTAACATATGTTCTAAGGTTATTGTGAGTGTTAGGTATTACAAGTTTGATGTTAGTGCAAATTTCGAACAAAAATTTTGTTTCGAGTTTGAGCGCATGTTGAGAGTGTGAGCGCTTTTTGGCACAACAATTAGCATTTGGCATGGATGAGTTATGAGTAAGATTCAAAAGCAACATTCCAAGTAAGTTTCGATATATATTTTAATGCAACATGAATTAGTATAAGTTATATAGTTTTATTTTAATGCTATTGATAAGTTAGTAGTGGAGCAATATCTAGTAGTGTTCTTACGATGATTTTTATATTTTATTCTCGAATACGTCCTATAAGTATTAAGTGTATTTAGAGTGTTGGGAAACTATAGCCATAATACTTTGAAACTGATCAATAATGGATGAGGGTATTGAGAGAAAAAAATCAAAAGAAAGAGAGGATAACCAATGAGTTATGCAAAAGGTGAGGAATGGTACGGAGTAGAAACTATAACCATTCAATGAGTGAAAAAAGAAAAGTAGCATAGCAAGAAAAAACATATGCTTAAAAGAAAAAAAATAAGAGAAAGTGGTATGGAGCATAAAATGAAACCACTAAAAAAAGGGGAGAGTGGTATGGAGCATAAAATGCAACCACTAAAAAAAGGGGAGAGTGGTATGGAGCATAAAATGCAACCACTAAGAATGTTTAACACCCTAGGTTACCGAAAAATGCCTTGAGATCAATCTTTTAAAAGTGTGCTTCCTTTGTCCTTTATACTTTATACTACACTTAAGAGAAGGAAATATTCGAGCGAGCATATAACGTTTATATGAAGACACAATTCGGTTAACACTCCATTGAGAGCAAAGGTATGCAACTGAACTATATAAATTGCACATTACTAATTTGTGGGAAATTTTGAACTTTTACTTGAACTTTATGCAACGTGGGAATGTGGTACTCACT
>CATIWQ010163911.1:0-15306 GCA_949673415.1 Euphorbia schlechtendalii | reverse complement strand
GAAAAATGATTATAACTGTAGGTATACAGTTATGATGTAGTTTTAAAAGATATCGATCCCATAGGGAAGGAATTCGATTCTAAGGATCAACTAGAGTTACGGAATAAAAGAAAATAAAATTAAGTTGAAAGTTTTGAATGGTAGATTAATGAATGGACAAATGCATGAACAGATTAGAGAAGATGCAAAGCATATAGATATAACCTAAGAAAAGGCATAATGGAGTAAAACATGGAAAATAATCAAGGCTGTTTTATACATTAGATAACTTCAACAAACTTGGTTATAGACACCCAAATCTCATATAATTCACCATAGAGCAATACATGAAATGACTTTTCTAAATCTAGGATAAATGAATTATGACACATATGAAAACCTAGACAACAACAATAATATGCTTAGTACGGGTTGCTGTCACATAGCCATATTTAGCAAGTTACCACTCCAAAAATGTTGGTTTACTAAAAAGCGTTATAATCACACATCCAGTGATTATACACAATCTTGTTAACCTTGAAAATACTCTTAAAATTAACTTGAAAACTTATAACTTCATTAATATAAGTGACGCAATACGAAATACTCGTTATGACACATAGACATATCATAAACTTCGAATTAGAAAGTATAAGTGGAAAAAAATTAAAGTTGTAAGGTATGCAAGTGAAAGCTAAAGTTGATCAAACCGTATCCACTCTTTAATGGGAGTCATCAATTCCTGCAATTCCCGCATCTACTTTAAATTTGGTCTTGACTCGTACAGAACTTTCGTTAAGATGATATTCCTTGTGAATATTGTACAAATGAATGTTGAAGAACCAAAAATTTAATTGATAAGTGCTTTGCAATTACACTCATACCACATTCGCTTGAATTTGTGGAGAAATCTAGTGACAAAAACAAGAATTGAATCACTTATACATTTTTTTCTCTTACTCTTTGAACTTAGCGAAATCTAAATAATTTTGACTCTCTATCTATTATATACTACTCTTGCCACTTCTCATGCCTCCCATTTCATGAAATGGTTGATTTGAACCTCTATTTATGAGTGTGAAAGGTTGGGTTTATCCAATTGAATAGTCATGTCCATTGGTGAAGGGCTGTATCATCTTCATGTGATTGGATGAAAGATTACATCTTTATCTTCAATGTATAGGCACCTTTTCATGGCTATGATGTCTCTAAAAGGTGTCTCTTCATCTGATAGTTAATGGCAGTTGATGGCGGTTGATCGTTTTTATCCGGCGGTTAGAAGTTGAGAAGAGTTGATCAAATCCATTACGATTCGCGAGCGTGACATATATGTCATGATTGTGAATGTGAGTTGGTAACTGACTGTTTGTGAAGAATAAAAAGTCACGATCGCGATAGGTAGTCACGGGCATGATTTGGCCAATCGCGAGTAGGAATCACGATCGTGACATGGTTGTGACTTATGCTTTTCTTCATGATTCTTCCTTGCAATTTTACCGATATTTGAAAACTTCAATCCTAAGCCAATTCCTTGCATTCCATGCATCTTTTTTCACCTTTTTCACTCTTTTTGCATAGAATTCCATCTTTAATCATTTCACTCCCAAGATTCACCTAGTTTCTTCACTTGCATAAAAAAACAACTACATACCACATGAAATCTGTTATATGAAGTTTAAAATGACTCTAAACCATATCATTTTATGAGTAAAAATATCAAGATAATAAGTGTAATTATACACTTATCATCGTTACATCCATTAATAAGGTTCGTATCATGACTTGTTATAGGAAGATAATTTAACGCCTTGATTATGTTTTAGGGATTTTATTGGTGTAGTTTGTCTTGCCCTAGTCTAGGTCTTATACGATGGGTATGATTATGATAATAATAATGATAATTCTGGGGTATTTGAAATTATTAATATAAAGAAACATGCTTAAGACTAGTACATCATAATCATTCCATTATGCTAAGACTCCACATAGTATGCAAAACAAACAAGGTTCATGTTTAAGTTCGTGCACCTATGTTTATAAGTTTTAATTGAGTAACTTAAACCATGACTGTAAAACCATACGAGTAATCCAATTTTCATACTAAATATCAACTAAGTCATAAAAGTCCCTGGGCAAATAGAATATTCAGAAACTCAATTCAAACCGCATTCTATTGAAGTTTATCATACTTACTACCATGACAGTATTTATTCACTCTGATCTTAGTTTACATGAATTGTCTCCTTTGTAAAGCACTGAATTCTTGCAGATTAAAAATATAATATGAAGAACAATGATTTTTATTGATAAGTATTTTGCAAGTACACTACAATAATAAACTCTCAGGAATAAGAAGAAATATACAAAGAAAATGATTTCACTTGAGTTTACAAATATTCTATTGAAGAAAAAAAGATGTCTTTTCTTGTAATTCTGAAATGTATATCTTCATTGTAGGCTAAAATGCACCTTATATAGGGGTGAAAAGTTGTGTTGTTTCACTTATTATGAGTTGGTGGAAATGTGCCTTTTCAGATTGTAGTTTTTAATCATTTTAGTAGTTGAAAAGTAAATTGAGAAGATTTTATTTTTAGGTTGACATTGGTGTGTCGTAATCATGAAAATGTATCACGATCGTGACTTTGTTATTTAGAAGCTTATGTTTCTTCGTTGTGAAAATCATGAGCACGAAATTATAATAGCAATCGCGAACACAGGCTTTTACGATTTCTTTTTTAGACTTGACCATTTCAAGCTTTATTCTTTTAAAATACTTGACATCAAAATTGGATCCATTTGCATAATATACTACACTATTTGCATTATGTTTCAATTCCAAGTAATTTGCCTCTCTATTTTCACTTATACCTTTAATTTCAACAAAGACAACTTCATACCACATGAAATATATTAAGTGAAAGTAAAATCACTAAGAAAATATACATATTAGTGGAAAAATATATACTAGAATAAGTGTTGTTTTGACTTATCAACTAATCTTTTATAAAACATATTGAGAAATAAAATAAAGTCATAAGCCCTATTTTACAGAAATAAGAGTCGCCACACGGATCATCTCTACCAAGAAATTTGGTATAGCTAGTTCAAGTAGAACTCCTATATCTTTAAATTAGAGATTCTTGATATGAACAAAATACTTATTAACTAGTTGAGTTAAATGCTGCAATAAAAACAATCCATTAAAATCCCAATTCAAGGAAAATAATTTTAAATATAAAATAAAAGTAAAAATTTTGATAATATTATTCTTGATGATTAAGGTGGAGATCTCCTTGGCATAACCTTACCAAAGAAATTTATTATTTTAGCAGTTGCTTGCTACTTCAACTAGTATATATTCCTTGTAGAAATAAGAATGTATTCTTGTGAATGATGGAAAGGATAGTGACCTTTAGAATACCTTTCTTTCGTTTTAGGATGCCTGTGAAGATCCGGTATTGACTAGAATCGATGAATATTTGGGTGAATTTGGGAGGTAGTTTTGGCAGCACTATGACTATAGGGCTTTGTAGTGGATTCAAAATTGGGCAGATGCTCGATAATGTGATAATTGTACGGCTTCGATTTGGTAAAATTTGGTTAAAAACTTGGCAATGTGATAACGGTAAGGCTTTCTACTTTGGCGTAACCCAAACAATATAATAACTGTAGGGCTTCGATTTGGTAATATTTGGTAGGGTTTTGGTTACGATATTGAAATGTGGGATAAAAGGGGTGAAAACTATACTAGGTATAGCTAGGGTTTTGAAAAGGATTTTTCAAGAAGTTTAAGTAGAATTTTAAGTAACAAAAGAGAGCAACTAATTCGGATAAATTTTCAGATTAAGAAAATTATTCACTATCCTTTGAATGCATACTTGCTCATCTGTTTATTAAAAAGTAGAAGCCAATCGATTAACTCATGTTGCGGAGAGTTGATCGATTGATGTTTTAGATAAAGTTGTTGTGTTATTAGGTTTTTTCCTGGTGAGGATACATGTCCCAGTCGATTGACTAGTTTTGTTGATCCAATGAGTCATTTTAAGGTCTTTAAAATTTTAGCAAGTGTACCAATCGATCCAGTGGTAAAGTGAAAAGTAGTTGATCGATTGAAATTCAAGTCGTTAGGGTTCATGGATCCTTCTATAGTTGATTGACTACAATTTAGGAGAAGAGAGTTAATAGATTGCTTATGAAAAGAGTCGATCGACTTGTATTTTACATTTACGGTTTTAGGATTTTTGGAAATCCTATGCTGGGAAGGTTTCTCTAACTTAGGTCTAGTACAGTAGGGGGTCTCATTTCCCACAAAAAGATGTTAATACATCATTAGGCCAGATGGACCTTGCTCACAACTATTGCTTCAACCTTGAATCACTGATTTTACAATCATATCCGGGTACTGTGGACTTTCATAATTGTTAATGTATTCTAGTTAACCTAGAAAGCTAGAAATTATAATATTTCGATGATGTTCGGGGTGAATATCTATCACTCTCTTTGATAAATTTGTGTGATTCTTAGACGGATGGACTAGTTGAGCTTTGGTTATATCTAGAATTCTATGGGTAAGAAAGAAATTCTTGTTAATCTTTTGTTGTATCCAAGGCTCTCAAAGGCTCCAAAAATTATCCTTGTTCATAAGATATTACCACCTCCTAGTTGGATCAATGATGCATCAGAAGCAAAAGCAAAAAGGATAGAAATCAAAATCAATAAAAACCTTCTTTCTTGTTCAAATATTCATCAAAATAAAAACTATGATATCTATTATAATAATGCTTTTCAATAGGTAAATTATTAAAAAGGAAAATTCTTCATTTACAGGAATATTTTCTTGAGAATGAAGATTATACAAATAACAATTGGAAACGATAAAGTTCAACTGTGCATGACTTGACAACCCTATCCAAATACGGTTTGAATGTTGGAGTTCTCAAATATTTTGATTGTGCTTATTATCGTCTTTATCTCTTTTCATGCTTATACTTTGTATTTCTTATATTGTTTATGTTGTTTATATTTCATGTTCTAAGTAAAGCTATAAGTGAATGGATTTATCATGCGACTAGATTATCAAGGGTAAATTTCTTCTCTTATAACCACTAGCCAGCATTTAACTTGTACGTGTTTAAGTATATTGATAATTTATCATAGTGGAAGTATCTTTATATATTTTGCATGTGTAATATATTTGTAAGTAACTTACATGAGAGCCATCTGAACTAAGCCTAAACATTTATGTTAGGCTTATTACATGTGTGTAGATAGATTCATTAAATGTACACAAGTGTCATTTTATATTTATTGCATGTATGTTAAGTTTATGATATTAAGAAACGGAATAAGTGTGTCATTTATATTGAGTCTATTTCATTCGAAAAGTTATTTGTTAACTATTATTTTTTCCCCAATTTTCTTTTTTTATTTCCATGACATATCTTGGTTTGATATAAGTTTTCTAGGTGGATCGACATCTTTTCAAATTACGTCTCAACCATATACTTGGACTTCGCTTTTATATTGATTATTGATATTGAAGACTTATGTACAATTGAGTACTCTTAAATAGTCATGTAAAATACGCGGACACGATATTTCTAGTCTCCCCCTCTTCGATAATCTCACTCCCTCTTCGACAGAGCTATACTTCAATTTTTGTTCGGATATGAAATTTATGCAATATTGTGAGTTTCCTCCTCTTCGACATTGTAGATTTTTGTTAGGCTTTCATATTAAATTGATGTAGTAGGAGGAATGCGTAATAGATAATAGATCCCATCGATCAAACAAGATACTAGAAAGTAGTAATATCAAGATCTCATGATACTGCTACATACCGGAAAATCATATTCTTACACTAAGATCTATTGATCATACGTAGTATGTAGGGAAACTAGTGCTATCGAAATCAATTGACATTGCAACAACAACAAAAATCGATCCTTTTAAAAATTATAGAAATCCAAACTCCTATGAAATTTAGAAAAAGTAACAAGAAACACATTTTATATTCAACAAAAACTCATCTTCAACAAAACTATAGATTCTATAACAATAATGTCATTTTATAGGAAAATCATTGAAAAGAAAATTAAAAACTCATGTTTTATTAAATTATTTATTAAATTAAACTTTCTAAACAAATAAATATTAAATGGGAAAAAACATAATAAATTAATCCTATTTAATTTTAGGATTCTTGAAAGAATATCTTTCAAATTTAATTATCCAAATTAACATAAATATAAACTAATAAATAATAACTGGATTTCTATAGATTACAAAGAAGTTCACTTTGAATTGAATCTTAGACCTAGTTGATTTGAAATTTACATCATTCTCCCCTAATTAAACAAAATATATAAGGATTTATCTTCTTAATGATAGATACAAGAAAATTATTATTGGAAAAATTAATATTTAAAAATATTGAATCGCTCAAAATAATAAATGGAGAAATATTATTTGAAACATGCATATTGAGAGTCGCAAATTGAGAAGTATGAGGCTGATTTTGCATGTGGGAAATTTTAATGGGAACCATGATGTCACCTTCATTTTGTTCCTTGAGTTCTTTCTCAAAATTGATTCTTCCATATCATCAATAATTTCTTGTGTATCTCCATATTTAAAAGAAATGGATTTCATCTTTCACTTCATCGTCGAAGGATTTGAGGTACGCCCTCTTTAGTTGTAGCCACACACTTCAGTTCGACAGTCACGTAATTGTTCCATAACGTGCTCGATGAAATTATCAATCATCTCTTCTATTCTACGATAGAACAAAATCTCTTCCTTGTTTAATTGAAGAACACAATGCATCTTTCTTTGCAAGGTCATTGTGGAAAATCTGACTCATATACCAAACTAATGAAGCAGAAAATCACATGCACAATAGTAATGATATTTTTATAGTCGTAAACCGATGAAATCGTAACTTCAATAAAAAAAATTACCTCTTCCTGAATCTTTAACAATTGCAAATGATAAATGTTGATCCTAAACAGCTTAAATTAACAATAGAGGGGGGGGGGTGAATGCAGTTCTTGGTTTCTTTTTTAGAATTGTAAAAATATTTTACCATGTTATGTTTTTATATGCGTGCTGAGTTTATCGTGATGAGATGGGTCTAAAAACAATAAACTCCTCAGCTTTGCTGGTATATTTTATCTACAATCGTTGTTGAGTACTTTACTCAGATCGAATTGGTTTTCAAGCAAAACAAGTGAAATAGACATAATGGTGAATGAGATAAATGCAATAAAGGCACACAAATAAGGTTAGAACTTTCACACCTGAGATTTTATCTTATTTTGGCCCCTAGCCCACCTCCAGTCCCTAGATTCCTTTCCGAGCTTTATTCCACTCGTGATTCATTCCTTAGGTGGAGAAGCCTTTACAACGGGCAGAAATGATTGCCAAAAGTACCCTCATTTCTCTCAAACTCAGTTTACGTAGCATTCCAAAACTGACACTCAGATTTATCAAAACGATGCGAATAGAGGATTTCAACTTGTAGAAATGTTGAATCCTTTACAATGTTAAATCTTCAATGCTATTCGGTCTATTACAAACAGGTACTGACAATTAGTGTTTGCTGGTTGCTTGATTTGGAATTTCTTTAAGATGGGAGTATTTGAATAGAGTTTCAGCTCTTAGAGATATTCGAGGGGATTCACCAAGTTTGAACATCTACTCCAATCTTCTAATTATAGGTGAAGGTCTTGAAATTAGTTGTTGCAAACTTCTCATCCTGAAAGCTCTTGAATATCTCTTCTCTTCAAATCTTTCGAATTTTCCCATTGGAGAAAAATTCCAAGATGTTTAGAGATAAAGATTTCTAACATTGAAGCGTGAGATTAATCTGTTAATCCAAAGCTTCAAAAACTCGTTTATCTTCAAGCAATTTGTTATAATAAAGAGGCACGCAAGATGCAACGTGGAATTTTGTAATTCGTTGACTTGCTGACATTGCAGAGTTGCGCGGAGCATTGAGAAGCAATGCATGTAAGAGGATTCCTTTGGTCTTGAACTTTAGTGAGCAATCTCCAACATTTCGTACTGACACCTTTTGTTAGTGAGGACCCCTGGAATATCTTCTTCAATTTAAGAGCCTTTTCTCCTAAAAAGCATTAAAGGAATATTTTGTTTCTCACAAAGACCGTTAGTAGCACATGTGTCATTTATTTCTCTAAGTGTCAAGGTAATACAACTTTTTCTCACAAAAAGCTAACTCAGCACAGGTGAGTGAATATCTTATAAACTACGTAATACTAAGCTCAACTCTGATTTTCTTACTTAAGTTGTTACTTAAAAATTGAGTTGTTTTCCCTTATAAAATTCATTAATTAAGAGTATACTTAGTATTCAATTAATTTCACTATCCTAGTCAGTTTGTTTTTTCCATAACATTTTAAGTACGGTGAAGTACTATTAACTTGGGTTCAACAATCTCCCCCATTTTGGACAAATAACAAGTAGTTAGTAGAAGGGATTAATTTAATATATAATTTAAATATATGATAATACCTGGAAAGTGATGTAAGACTCCCCCATGCTGAGTGAATTCCTTAGTTAGTTTAGACTTCCCCACAGTGAGAGGATCTTCTTCAATCAACTCAACTCCCCCATACTTAGAGGAATTTTCTTAAAATTAGGACTATGTCTTTGTGAGCATGGGATTCTTGGTCCCTCTAGTGAAGCGATGATGAGAAATATTTTCTCATGCCTCTTTTTTTTTACTGATCCGCTATGAAGTTACGATTTGTTCGGAGGAGATCCTAGGATATTTTGAAAGAAAAAACTAACCCAAAATCAAAAAAACAGATAGAAAAAGTCCAAAAAATAATTAAAAAAATTAAAAAATAAAAAATAAATTTCCCTCTCGTCCAAGTCGAACTAGCCAGGACTGGTTTGATCCAGGTCGATACCGAGGTTGGGACCGTCCTGCACCAGGCCTATGCCGGCCGTGACCAACCCCTTTTGCGGACTAGGAACAGTCCATTTTAGACCGGTAACGGCCTGCCCAATTGGGCTAGTCTTTACTAGCTTTCTTCCTACTCCATATATTTATGCCTTTACCTTCACTTTTTTTTGTCTAAAAAATACCTCTCATTCCTTAAATAATTACAACTTTTACCTACCATAATAAAAAACCAAAAAAATTAGAATTTTTGGAGGAGCTTATCTTTTTGGGAAATTCTTCTTAACAAAGAAATTAGGGACTTTTTGAGAAAAAGTTAGGAAACTTTCACACTTTCATTTTCGACGCTTTTTTCTTTGAAACTCCCTCATTTGTACCAAATTGAAAATTGAAAATCTGGCTCTCAGGTTTCCTACTCCCTTCACTAAAAAATCTACATTTCTGCATTTTTGTACCAAATTGACTACAAAAAGACTTTGAGATCTCGATCTTTGATGTTTCTAGCTCCAAAACTTGCGGGTTCACGTTGAATGGGTAAGATTTTGAGCTTTTGGAGACTCTTTGGTGTGACTTTGTGTTTTATTTTCTGTTGCTTTTATAGTTTCAACCTAGTCTGTCTATTTTCCTGCTCTATATTACTATTTTAGGCCCCAAATGCCGAGAAATCCTTTTTCCCTGATAATCGACCACATTTATACCATGATTAAACCTTAAACAATAAAATTTGTAAACCAAGACTAAAGTTAATTATTTTCCGATAAAAGTGCTCGAGGAAACCGAATCCCCATTTGTAAATCAATTAGCATGCAATTTACCCTAATCTAACTTATTTGCATGACTAATTGCATCTTGTTTGGTTAACTAACTATTCCATGATGTTGTGATATATATATATCTCTTGGTAACCTTTGTGGATGCAGGTAGTCTTGTTAGATGTAGTTTTATTTTTTCCATAGGCTATCGCAATTGTAAACAAAATGTATTTGTAGATCATTTGTATATTACCCACGGTTTGTATTATTATTTCCCCTACCCCCTTTAGGTTAGAAGCCTTGTATTTACTTTATTTATCGCTCTCTTTAATTTTTACCGCTTTATTTATCGCTTTCCGCATGTGTATGTCTAGCTCTAATATAAATAAAAAAATGACTATAAATAAATAGAAATGTCTTAACGGTGGTTGTTTGCTCGTAATTAAAATCAAACAACGATGAAGTAGGTAACTCATCCAGATACAAATCTCTTTGCTATGGTGCGGTTTAGGCTTAACAGAACTAGGTTGTACTAAATTTTCTGGAAGAGCTAATCTGGTTGGCGACTCCATAACAACGTAGGTGAGAGGCTTAGGCCTCGAGTCTTTCAAAGCTTTTCCTTTCTCCTTCCATGTTTTCATAAAACCCCCACACCCCATCTCGTAGGGCCATCACCTAGCGATGACTGCGCGGGTCTCAAGATGTTGTCTGCTCACAGTGGCGACTCCATTGGGGATCGTTTTCTTTTTAAAACATAAAACTTTAAAAAGACTTTGATGAGTATTGAAAATTCGTTAAATGAGTTTTTTCTACCTTTAAAATATTTTGAACAAAAGTATATGCATTAAACAGATTAGCCATTAAGATTAGGGAGTCCTATTTTCACCGTGAAGCCATGAAAGTATCACTTATGACCTCATGAAGATCGAGGATACCTAGTGTGTGGATCACTTGTTGCTATATCGCATGTACCTCCCTTGTTCGCACCTATTTGGGAAGAGGCTTGGAGTGTAACGTAGTGCAACAAGAACCTTCTACATCAACACCTTGCGACCAAAAATGTCTCTATTAGCATCACCGTAGTAACTTCCCCTAAGTATACCAAAACGTCTCTATGTGCATCATGTAGGTTCACTCCTTGACACCCTCGATGTGTCAAGATAACCCAATCTTAGATTTATAAGCCGAACCCTTTACTCCACGAGAGGCATATGGTTGGAAGAATTGTATAACTGCGTGCATGCTTAATCGCTTTTCCATCCATTACATATGCAAATAAAAAAATATCTCACACCATTTATATCATACTAATTACATTCTTTTATGCAGACGCTAATTTACACAGACTCATTCTTTTATTAGTTTAAGGTTTTAGAACTCACATGAAGTATCATGACGTCATGAATAAACCCTAAACATCACAATATACCACATCGATATACATTAGTCATAAAGACTCTCGAGGTCACGTCGCTTTAGGGAAGGCATCAACATGTTATATCCCAACATTCACGATGCCCCATAGGCATCCAAAACTCTACCCAACTTGAGTCATATACTCAACTCATTCATTTTATCATATTGGTTATACTAAATAAAGATCAACATTAATTAATTCATTCACTTATCACAAAGGTATGATTCATTGTCTTACTCGAAAATAAAGTTCTCACTCAGTTTTGACGTAAAGATGTCACCATGTTAAGGCTTATCACCCTTTACCCTCTTATTTCAAGGTAAACCATATCATTCCATTTATTCCATTCAAGCTCATCCTTGGAGAGATCACGTTAATCTTTCCCGACCTCCATACCCAAAGGTTGGGATACCATTTCATCACTTCATGAGTGTTTGAAAAACATTTATGAATCATAAAATCATTTTTGTTTTGTCATTATTTTATTAGTTTAGGGTTTTAAGAGTACTCATGAAGTATCATGATATCACGAATGAACCCAAAGCATCATGAAATACCCTATCGGTATTCATCAACATTAAAGATGCTCGAGGTTGTGTCACTCTAGGGAACACCGCACAAAACATATCCACTCATTTGCAATGCCCAATCAACATCTGAACCTCAGCCCAATTGAGTCCAATACATAATTCATTCATTTTAACCACATAGGTGATTCCAAATAAACACTAACATCAATTCATTCATCAATTTACACATTATAAGGGTATAACACATTGTTTTACCCGAAAATAAAGGTCCACACACCCCAAGTTTTCATAACATGGGATTGTTACCATGGTAAGGCATTACCATCATTTCCCCACCGACACTAAAAACCCAACATTCACCTTCACTTCGTTGCATTCAATCTCATCCCTTGAGAGATCGCACCGATCTATCTCAACCTCCTCACTTAAAGGTTGGGATATCATTTCATCACTTTATGAGCGTTTAAAAAACCTTTAGGATTCATCAATACATAAAACATCAAAGAATGCATGACCTAACCCAATATTTTCTAGCCTCTAGTGTGGGTTCTTCCAAAGGAGCATCTCCTTCAAATGTTACCAAGTGTTATTCTAGAGGGTAGTCTGTTCTTTGAGATAAGTGAGGGGTCTATTGCAAGTATCGATCAATCCACTAAGTTTTCGCTTTCCAATATGGTTAATCCACTAGGAGAGGATATGAGTCATTAGGGAGAGTATCGACAGCTAGCCAAATTCTATCCGAGAGGATGTCCTCAATCTAGTAGTGTGTCAGATTCAGAATTAGTGATGACTAGAAAGCTTACTAATTCACATTTTTAGGTAGCTCTTCGATCTTCTATGAGGGCTCTTCTTTTAAAGGAGAGGGGTTTAGATCGCATTTCTAAATTAGAACTTCCTTCTACTAATGATCAGTTTGCCTATGGGGATCTTCAATTGGATTCTTCTTAGCTTCGCTGGGTTATCAATCAAGGGCATCCATCTACTCTCCAATTTAATCAAAATTCCGTTCATAATCAGGATCAATATCAGTTAGTGGCTGGCTCAGGCCACTTTTCACATCTTTAGCAAGGTCAGGGGTTAAGCTATTAGAGCTGCCCCAACTCTCAAAAGGTCTTTTAGTTCGGAGTGTCTGGGCAAGCCATACCTAGCTTTTCTTTCCAAGGTCCTTCTGAAATAGCTTTTCAATCACAACTTGTGAATCAATATGGTAATGCCTCTACTAATTTTTTTAATGCGGAATCTCGAGTGTAGTTCTCTACTCCTTCTATACCATCTATGACAAAATCTAACTCTCAGCCCTTAGTTGCACTCATTCTGGAGGCACCTTAATTTTAGAATCCCTACGCTGAGCTAGCTATTTTTGGGAATCAATTCCAAGGTTCCCAACAATCGCAGAATCAACCAAAACTCTTTGTGTCGCCAAAGGACCTGACTCAGGTGCAGCCTCCCCCTTCTCACCCAAAAGCTATCAAAACTCAAAACCATGAGCTCTTCACCCAAGGGGTCGAGGGATCCACTTCACATGGACTTTCCACCAAGTTGGCTAATTTATGGTAGCAATTCTTGGCCACACAAGCTAGTCCTCTTCCTGCTCAACCTTAACCAACCAGATCCTTAAGAGATAAAGATTGGGTCCTGAACAATTTTATCATTTAGGAGCTTTTGCCCTTCAATGGAGTGGGTGATTCGTGCTCCCACATCAAGAATCATCAAGCTATGATGTAAATTATTAAAGCGATTAAGCAAGGGTAAGGAGAGCTTTTTTATTCCTATTATAAAAGATGGATGGATGTGACACACTCATAAATCTTTGATCGGAGTATATGACAGATAAAATAGGTTTCTAGTCAATCTTGATATATAATGGCTGAGTGGTGTTCTTTGTGAACAAGTATAATTCTAGGATAACTATGACTATTACATGAGCTAACACTTAATTCAAGCTCAATAAACAAGATGGTACTTAACTTGATGGAAGGGGTGTATTGTATATGTTACTACTGCAGAACCATATCAAGTTATAAGCACATGACGTTCTAAGTATCAGTGGATCATACGCCTTTACTAGAAATCCCATTTGATCATCTAGAGCTATCATGTTCCATATCGATATAGAACACTAAGCCTAAAGGTTCCTAGATTGATAACCAAGTTTAGGTTAACCTCTAGCGGCTCTATACTTTGGGATCCTATGAGGTCACACACTTTGGGTCTTTATCAGATTAATTAAAGAACCTATAGACTAGGTCTATACAACAAATATAAGTTGTTAAATTCGTTACCAAAATTATTAATTAGTTAGACTGAATTAATAATAAAAGAGAATAAAGAGAAAATATGGAAAAATTACATAGAGCAGAGCAAAGGAATTTTTCCCATTGCGAGTGAGCCCAAAACAAACACGGGTTGTTCAAAGTGGGTCCTGCATGGCTGCCCCATGAGCTGAAAAGCTCGCGGACCACTAGCGTAGAGGGTAAGCCCACAAGGGCTTGCTCTGCTTAAGGAGCGCAAATTAGCTCGTAGGTCATTGTCACAGCGTGGTTAACCTGCTGAGGTGGGATGGGATATTCCCATCCCACCTAGTGTTTAAGGGGGAGTCTAACACTCCTCCTTTTTCCCTATATATAAACCTCCCCTCTCTCATTATTATACACACAATTAAACTTCATCTTAACTCTTTTCTCTGAGTTTGACATCTCTCTCTTCATTCGTTGTGCGAGATCCTCTACGAGTTTCTCCAAACAAAGGAGGAATTCTTTTGAAGTCTCTTTCTAAAGTGTGCATTCTTGGTTTATTTTTAGTTTGGTTTTCGAGCGGTTTAGCAGCTACTGTTTACTAATGGGTTCTTGCTCAACGAGGTTTTGGTCGATGAAGATCCGTGTGGATCAATTGTAGAGGCTATCTAGTTTGAAAGCTCATGCTAACAAATTTCTACCGAATTTCTCTAAGGGAACACCATCACCAAGAGAGATGAAGCGCACACATCAACTAGTAATGCTCTAAACATAGATGCTAGGTTTCTTTTATAAGCTTTATAAACCTAAAAGCATCTATAGAATGTTTTAACCTAGATTATATCAATCATGGCATGTTTAGGAGATCCTTAGGTTAAATTTATGTTTTTGAAATTCCACCTTGCAACTTTTTCATGTTTAATTACTATCTTGATTAACTAGAGGTGTATAAGAGCCTGCCTTATGCTATACATGATTGATAATAATGTGTTAAAATGCTATGTTCTATGAATTGATTAAAGTATGTTGTGCATGACTTAGGGTTCAATTCCTGTTATAAAAAATTATGTTATAACTAGATTAATGTTTTGCTCAAACTTAGTCTAGGTGATTATCATATAAATTAGTAATGTTTTACCACACGTATAAATGCTTTAATTTTCAGGACGTCCTGTACTTCACTTAATTAAAGAATGAAATCTTTAAATCATAGTTGTCTGTGGTACAACGAATCAAAGTGCCCGTGGTTATTTTAGTGAGGATTGGACTTGGCTTCTTAGTCACTTTAAGAGAGGCCTCTCCTACCTAGAAATTTCCATCGGTATTGGATTCAAAAGTACTCAAGGGGCTTTTATGACTCAGTTGATTTCTAGTATGGGAATTATATTTCGCATATGGTTTTACAAACGTGGAAATTAAAAGTTAGAGACTTAGGTGCAATGACTTAAACATGGACCTTGTTTGTTTT
>CATIWQ010163901.1:0-14326 GCA_949673415.1 Euphorbia schlechtendalii | reverse complement strand
TCTCAAGCTCTCAAATTTGTGATGCTCATTTGCTTTGCAATTCATCCTATTTATAATGAAATGTTGAAGCATAGAGACAAAACAACTTTCGGTGATGGCTCCAAAAAATCAACTTTCGGTGGCTTTCGGTTACTTTCGGTGGCTTTCGGTGATGGGCCCCGAAAAAACAACTTTCGGTGACCCCACGTGTGACTTTCATAACAGGTAATATATAAATTAAAAAAACGTAGCTCATGCTAGAGATTTGTTAAAGTTATGCTATTAAATAAAAATTCACACTGCAAATTTAATAATCATAAAATTAAAGTTATCTCATAGGATTGAAGTTATCTCATAGTAATATGTTGTTGTAATGTATTTGCAGATCAGTCCATCAACAACCTTCATACTGGTCTTGCTTGCCTTGACACCATGCCTATTATAGGCATGGAAGAATCCCCAACCATAATAGGCATGGAAGAATCCCCAACCAAGAATGGTGGCTAGATGGATTGCTTATGCTTACACTTGCAGCTTCTTTTTCGGGTGGCATGTCCATGAAAAGGCATCGCTCCACTTCGTTATCCCCTTGGCAATCGTTGCAGTCCACAATTTGGATGATGCCAGGCATTACTTCTTGCTTTCGATCGGTATGTTTCTTCGTCCATCCATGGTAAGTGACAGAGTTCCAAGTTCGATCTATGTATTGAAGCACATAAGATATCCTGATCTTTCTCACACTCATTACATCAAGAAACCTCCTGGTTCAATTACCATTTACCAATCTTTGAAACCTGCAAGTGTTTCTTTTTTTGGTTGTAGTAACCTACAATGGCTCAGACTTTATTGTAATATATTATGAAATGGTAATTAGGTTCGATATGCTTTGATGTTGTTGTTGAGGTTGGAAGAGGAAATAGGCTTAGAAAAAACAATGATATAAGGAAGAAGAAGGCAAAGAGAATACAAAATACAATACACTTCTCTTATTTCTTTCACTCAACACTCTTAATACATTTGTTGTTCTTGTTTTGTTTCTATATCTATCTTTTATGGCTAAATGTAGAGCCTATTTATAGCCAAATACCATCTACATAATGGAGAAAACACTTACATAATGGAGAAAACACTAAGTGATAGTGGCTAATCCATCACAATATGCATAATGACTCATAAATCACAATAAGCATTTACCTAATTTACACACCAAAATATGTTGAATTAGTGGTCCATTGACTCATTTTAATTTTTTTAAGTTTAATTTCCAATAGTTGTCTCATGAAGTGCTTCATTCTTTGCGGTTTCCATGGCTAATATATGATCACAAACAATAGGTGACAAAACAATTTTTTCGAAACTATAATCTAGCAAATTGAGGGTATTTGAGCAATGTCAAAGCTTCAAGATTTTCCAGTTTTCTAATGAGCTAAACCAAAATGGCTACAACTACAAGCTGATAGAACCGCCACCATAATCACATGATCTGTTTCAATACATAGTGATCAAAAGCTGCGGATTGGTGAACCGTGAATCTCTATAACTGATCTAATACCTTTTACTTTTCATCCTGTTACAGTCAGAACGAGCCTCTCCAGGAAATCCACTTCTAATGTAGGAAGAGATGATAATATTCCAAGGAAGAGGATCTAATATGTCTGAATTATCATGTTAAAAGTGACCAGCAGCATTACAAGTATTTATGAATTGAACTGATATCATATTAAAACAACAACTATGGTGGCAGTTCTATCAGCTTGTAGCCATTCATTTCTATCAACAGCAAATGTCTGCTTATCATTGAAATAAGATTTAATAGACCTGAACTGAACTTAATGGATATTAGCTCAACCGAAAACCGAATTGAATTAATGGACCTTGACGAGCGTCGAAATCACCAAAAATAAAATAAAACCCATTCCACTAAAACAATGTATATTTGCGATAGCGATAAGTGGGATCGTCTTCTCAAGGACTTATGAAATCAATCTTTTTTTATTAAATAACCAGTAAAAATTGCAACAAAAAATAAAAATCGGGAGTTTGAAGTTGAATCGAGAAATTGACAATTAACAAAATTAATAAGTTAAAAATTGGAAGGAAAGGAAATCCAGTTAGAAATAATCTTCCAACTAAGGTATACTTTCAGCTTTTTATCAACCGATCACAGGCACAACATAAATTTCTTCAATCAGTCAATCAATTTAATCATGATAGCATGATTAATAAAATCTCTTCCAAATATGAGAATGATAATAGATAGCTAAATAATTTACTCTCAATTCCGAAACGCACTTGCAGATAGCTGACAAGGTTTAATTTCTAAAAGGCTTTACGTGTAAGAACCGACTTCAACTCGAGACTCTATGATAGCATAAAGAAAAGACTTAATCCAAATCCAACCACGAATCTTGCAAGAATTCGTTTGTTACAAAACTTCTATTGTATCATGATAGCACAATACAATAAAATAACGATATGTTTATCTTTTCGATAAACGACAACCGGTCGAATTGACGAAATCAAAGTTCAAACAATAGAAATATTACTGATTTGGATTTGAAAACTGAAATTCGGAAATACAAACGGGAACAAGCCTCACATTGATAACGGCTTCAAGTAATCTCCTTAGTCGAAAGAAAGATGAACTTAGCCACACATAATTGAATTAAAAACTAAAATTGTCATTCAAAAGCAATCAAAAGTAAAAACAATCGAAAGCTAAAAACATTGCTGTTTGCAATAGTTGAAAATCGAGAGACCCTACCAATCTTTTAAATATGATAAAAAAATCTCATCTCCTAATTAAGCGAGAAGTTTTCCTAAACTAAAACATTAAAATCTCATTTGTTTTAAATTCCTAAATTTTCTAAAAAAATGGAATAAATAATAAAATGACAAAGGTTCCTAATTAAACTATAAGTCTTCTTTTGATCGTTAATTTCCAGAGTTGGCTCTGTCCACAGTCTCTTGCCCTTGACTCCAGGTTAACTCCACACAGCTAATGCCTCTTCAACGGATTACTGCTTCTTCAACTTCAGCGTTAGCCTTGACTCCAGGTTAACTCCATTTCCATGATATTTCAAGTCAGAATTGCTTAACACCTGAAGAAACAAAATTTAACCACAAATCAGCAGTAAACCATTCCAAAACACAGAACAATAGACACTAAAACATGTTGGAATTGCAAGTTATCAAACTCCCCCAAACTTGCCTTTTACTTGTCCTCAAGCAAACATCAAAGATCAGAAAAGAAGCAAATTAAAACCAAATAAAGACATCATTCACTTTCCCAAATTGTGACTTCTTTCACCAAGAATTTGACAGAATTCTTTTTTAAGTTCTAAACACCTAACCAATTAATTTCCTTTAAAAAGTATTCTACCTAGTTTGGAACTCAATCTTTCTTAAGAGTTAAAAGTTAAAATGATTCCAACTTTACTACACGTTTCGTTCGATGGGATCCCTAGACACATATATATTATTTATTATTTTTTTCTTTTGAATTTTTCTTCTTTATTTGCATTTTTTTCTCTTTTTTTTTTTGCTTTTATATTTGCGAAAATAGAAAACCTATGGAAACGACGGTACCTGGTTGCCAGCCGAGTATGCCTTTTCCTTCTAGCCATCCTATGGAAAAGTCATCACCCGGTTGCTAGCCGAACGATGCTTTCCCTTCTAAGACAAAAATAAAACCTATGAAAGAGTCATTACCCGGTTGCTAGCCGAGCAATGCTATTTCTTCTAGACTGAAAGTGGAAAACAAAACCACCAAATTCACATAAGTAAGGAAGGAAATGCAATTTGAACCCTTTAACAATTCGAGACAAAACTGAGACTTTACTAGGTGACTTCCAGAATGTAATTGATTGGGATGTTTATTTCTTAAATCGATTCTCAATGTCAGAAATTCGATTGGGGAAATCAAATTCGGATACTAACTCATTTCTATCTATCTTTGGTATTCTTTCCTCTGTGTTTCATCATGTCTTTGATTTGAAAAACAAATTTTTGATTTTTTAGGTTGCTTAAAAACAGGGCAATAGACAAGTGAAGCAGACAAGTGGGGGATTTGCAAATTAGGGATTTGGGTAGTTGGTTAGTGGCGGGTTTTGGGTTAATTATCACTTGAGGTCCAACTTATCTTTCATTTTATTCATTCTTCAATTGATCCATCTTGAGGCCCACTAATAATTGAAACACCAATACACCCGACCCATTTAATCAACCACCATGAAAGTCCAACCTGCAAATTAAACCAAGAATAGTATCTCATTGGATTAAAATGGAAGATAAACAAAGAAAATAAAAACCAGTAAAAAGGAAAAAAATCAAAATGAAATTAAAGAACAGGGGAAATAAATAATAATCTGAGATGAGTTAGGAGTGAGTCACGCCTAACACTGGGCTGCCTCCTAGTAGCACATTTGTTTACTGTCTTTTACCCGACATTACAGCTGCCTCGTCACGGTTCGGAGCTTGGTTTTTTTGAGATGAAATTATCAAAACCCACTTTCTGGAAACCATCATAAAATGGTTTGAGAATGAACTCATTAACTTTGAAAGCTTCACTAGTTTCCAAACATTTAGTCTCCACTACACCATGAGAAAAAATATTAGTAACAACAAAAACCAAATCCTTCCACTTAGAGTGTAATCTCCCTAAAAACAATTTGAGCATGGAATTTTGAAGTAAAACTTTTTGCCCCACTTGAAATTGGTTCATATGCAATGTTGCATGATCATCAAAAGGTTTTGCATCTTTTGTATAAAACTTCGAATTCACATCAACCTCTAGGCTTTTTGAATCATGCATCAAACGATCATCCACACTCATAATACACATACATGCTACATCATTAGAGCATTTCATAGCATCATACATGTTAAATTTCACAAGTTCATCATCAAATTCCATGGATAAAGTTCCTGATTGTACATCAATTTTAGTGCCAGCAGTAATGAGAAATGGTCTACCCAGCAACAAATCATGAGAGTAAGAGAGATTTTCATTGCCCATATCCAGAACATAAAAATCAGAAGGAAATATTAAATGATCAACTTAAACAAGGACATTCTCCAAAACTCCTTCAGGATAAACAGTAGACCTATCAGCAAGTTGAAGGACTACATTTGTTAGTTTTAATGGGTTAGCTCACAAGGTCTTATAAACAGACAAAGGCAAAACATTGATAGCTGCTCCTAAATCACATGTAGCACAATTAATGTTCACACCTCCTATTTTACATGGGATAGCAAACATACCTTGGTCTTTGCATTTTTTAGGCAATTTCTTTTGAAGAACAGACAAAACATTTTCCCCAACTTATATCCTTTCATTCCCACTTAGTTTTCTTTTGTTCGAACATAATTGTTTAAGAAATTTAGCATATTTGGGAATTTTTTTAATAGCATCAAGGAATGGAATGCTTATTTCCAAATTTCCAAAGATTTTCATAAGTTCACCATCCTCCTTTTCCTTCTTACTCTTGGAAAACCTTTTCGGAAAATGGGGCTGATGGACTATAGACTCAGTAGTTTTCAATTTAGACTCCTTGTTACCATCAATACTTATCTCCTTCTCTGATTTTTCTGTTAGTTTCGAATATAGGTTACCCAGTCTGCTTACCCTGGACTCTAGGTTAACAGAAACGTCAGATCTATCATTGATAAGTTGTTTCTCATTTTGAACATTTACAGCACAAACACTTTTCCTTGGGTTAATTTTAGTTTGAGAAGGGAGCTTACCTTGATTTTCCAACTTACTCAATGTGGTTGCCATTTGGCCGAGTTGGCTTTCCAAGTTTCGAATGCTCGCGTCGTTCTTTTGTTGAGATTGCACCAAGGTTGCTATTACATCATTAAGTGATGCAGGTGGTTTGTTGGCTACTTGTTGGGCATTCTGCTAGAAATTTTGCTGCCTCGGCATAGGGTTTTGACTCCATTTTGCATAGCTGAAGTTTGGGTGATCTCGCCACCCCGGATTGTAAGTGTTGGAGTATGGATCATACCTTCTCTGCTGCCCGTTAAATCCACCGATCGAGTTCACTTGCTCTTCCCCCTAAAAAGTGGGGCATGAATATGATGTGTGTCCAATAATAGAGCATAATTCGTAAGCGATAACTTTCTCAGATTTCATTTCCATAGACTTAACCAAGGAGGTGAGTTCAGCTAATCTATTATCAATTGATGAAGTGTTTACCTCATGAACTCTTCTCATTTGGACTTGATTCGATTCACCAAAATGTTGGGTGCTTGCTGCCATGGTTGAGAGGAGTTGTTTAGCCTCCGCGGGTGATTTATCAATGAGTGTTCCATTGCAAGAGGCGTTTAAGAATCTCTTTTCCAAAGGCAGTAGCCCGTGGTAAAAATACTCGACTAGTCCTTTCTCAGAAATGTCGTGGTTCGGGCAGGCGTCTATCAACCTCTGGAATCGCTCCCAATATTCATTAAAAGACTCCTTCTCCTTCTGTTTTATGGTCATTTTGCGATGGCTTATCCTGCTGGAAATTACTTATTTAGAAAGGCTGATTCGAGGTCATTCCACAAATTAATCGTACCTGCAATAACATTGTACAACCACTCTTTAGCAGCATCTTCTAATGAGAATGGAAAAGCACGTAATAAAATATGATCAAGAGAAACCCCCTGTGGCTTCATCCCGGAACAAACGGCATGAGGGCCTTCAAGTGTTTGTTCGGGTCTTCTATTTCGATTCCATGGAATCTTGGTAAGTGATGGATCAGCCCCGATTTTAGTTCAAGTTTGGTTGGATTCTCGGGGTAATTGATGCAAAAGTTGGGCATGTCAGGCCTTCGATTAGCTAGCTCACGGAAGGTGCGGTTTTTTGCCATCTCAAAATTTTCGAGATCTTTCGATTTTGGGCTATTTTCTTCGTCATAATCGTGCTCGTCAAGGTTGAGTTTCAGCTCTCCTTTAGAGGTTGAGCCCATGATTCCCTTATTTCGCCCAGTGATTCTTCTCAAGTTACGAGCGGTCTTTTCGATTTCAGGATCTTAGAATTTTTCAATTCCACGATCAGTCCTGGTAATAAATCAAAACAAAATTAATTGGCAAATAAGTCCCCGGCAACGGCACCAAAATTTGACGAGCGCCGAAATCGTCAAAAATAAAATAAAACCCATTCCACTAAAACAATGTATATTTGCGATAGCGATAAGTAGGATCGTCTCCTCAGGGACTTATGAAATCAATCTTCTTTGATTAAATAACCAGTAAAAATTGCAATGAAAAATAAAAATCAGGGGTTTGAAGTTGAATCGAGAAATTGACAATTATCAAAATTAATAAATTAAAAATTTGAAGGAAAGGAAATCCAGTTAGAAATAATCTTCCAACTAAGGTATACTTTCAGCTTTATATCAACCGATCACAGGAAAAAAACATAAATTTCTTGAATCAGTCAGTCAATTTAATCATGATAGCATGATTAATAAAATCTCTTCCAAATATGAGAATGATAATAGATAGCTAAATAATTTACTCTCAATTCCGAAATGCACTTGCAGATAGCTGACAAGGTTTAATTTCGAAAAGGCTTTACGCATAAGAACCGACTTTAACTCGAGACTCTATGATAGCATAAAGAAAAGACTTAATCCAAATCCAACCACGAATCTTGCAAGAATTCGTTTGTTACAAAACTTCTATTGTATCATGATAGCACAATACAATAAAATAATGATATGTTTGTCTTTTCGATAAACGACAACCGGCCGAATTGACGAAATCAAAGTTCGAACAATAGAAATAATACTGATTTGGATTTGAAAACTGAAATTCGGAAATACAAACGGGAACAAGCCTCAAGTTGATAACGACTTCAAGTAATCTCCTTAGTCGATAGAAAGATGAACTTAGCCACACATAATTGAATTAAAAACTAAAATTGTCATTCAAAAGCAATCAAAAGTAAAAACAATCCAAAGCCAAAAACACTGCTGTTTGCAATAGTTGAAAATCGAGAGACCCTACCAATCGTTTAAATAGGATAAAAAATCTCATCTCCTAATTAAGCAAGAAGTTTTCCTAAACCAAAACATTAAAACCCCATTTGTTTTAAATTCCTAAATTATCTAAAAAAAATGGAATAAATAATAAAATGACAAAGGTTCCTAATTAAACAATAAGCCTTCTGTTGATTGTTAATTTTCAGAATTGGCTCTTTGCGCAGTCTCTTGCCCTTGACTCCAGGTTAACTCTACACAGCTAATGCCTCTTTAATGGGTTACTGCTTCTTCAACTTCAACGTTAGCCTTGACTCCAGGTTAACTCCATTTCCATGATATTTCAAGTCATAATTGCTTAACACCTGAAGATGCAAAATTTAACCACAAATCAAAAGTAAAACATTTCAATACACGGAGCAATAGACACTAAAACATGTTGGAATTGCAAGTTATCAGACCTGAATTGAACTGAACTAAATTGAACGTAATTTAACTGAACTGAAACTAACCAAATTGAAGGTGAAGAGAACATGATCTTAGTGGGTTGTTTTCAACTTTGATTTGGTTCAATTTAGGTTTATTAAATTCAGTTCAGTTTAGTTCCATTAAATTCAAGTTGAGTTGAGATCCACTAATTTGGATTTTTAAAATTATTAATAATGTTATATTAATTATAATAATCACAATACGAATAGCAATATCATAACAAATTATTTATTAGTATAGTAAATAATAACTATAATATGATAAATAAAAATCATTGTTTTATTATTAAAACAACAATATTACTAATGTCATTGTGATATAATATCATAAAAAAAACAACACTCAATATCTATAATTTATTCATGTGTAATTATATTAGTAATTATTTAAATAATAATATCATAATTGAATAATTCTAAGTATTATAAAAAAATTTTAAATATTAAATATTACTAAAATTATTATATTCATTATGAATTATAAATTATCATGATTTATGAGAATTATTTTTAATATGAACTTTAATTATAATTAATATTTATATAAATTAGTTTTGTTATAAATATGTTGTTTATATTATTAAAAATTTTATTATTTATATATATTTGTTAATATATATTGTTGTAATTAATTTAATATTATTTAGTAGTATTTTTAATGATTGGTAGTAATGTTTTATTATTTTGGTTGAAGTTGTTTCTAAACTCCACTCACTTGAACTTTCGTAAGTTACATTCAAAAAGTGCACAAATAATCTCATGAACTTGTTCTTAAACTCCTTTCTTCCCTTTCAATACGTGACACCTTGTTTTGTAATTTAAAATGTTTGAGGGTGCTTAGTTTACCATCCATGCGAATTGACAGAGTTCCAAGTTCGATTTATAGATTGCAGCGCATAAGATATCTTGATCTTTCTCACCATTATTACATCAAGAACTACCCGAGTCACTTACCAATCTTCGAAACTTGCAAGTGTTAATATTGCAGAGGTGTGATTCGCTTTTGCAATTGCCAAACAATATCTCAAGGTTGGTCAATCTCACGAATCTTGACAATCGCGGGTGCAACAGTTTGACTCATATGCCACGGGGTATTGGACAACTAATACGACTTGAGAAATTACCTATCTTCGTAGTATCTAAGGATCATTCTTTCTCCAAGACTAGCAGCGGTGGGCTCTATGAATTACACGCATTAAAAACCTTGAAAGCTGAATTGGCAATCACAAATTTGGAATATGTGAAAAATGTTGCATTTGATTTTAAGGCAGCTGATTTGAGTTCGAAGCAGCAACTTCGGAAATTGAGATTACACTGGATTGATCTTAAAGATTTGGACGATAAACACTGAGAAATTGATGTTGGTAAAGAGGAAATGGGAATTGAAGCGCTACAACCACACCAAAATTTGAAAGATTTGTCAGTGTACTCTAATGGAGGAGTGAAGCCTCCAAGCTGGCTACTGTCACTAACTAATCTGGTGTGTGTTTCTCTTTTTAGTTGTAGAAACCTACAATGGCTCCCTGCATTTGATGGCTTCCCTTATCTTAAAAGGGTATTTATTAAGTAGTTTGGAGTATATTGATATTGCTGCGAACTTTGAAAAAGGCAGACCTTCGTCATTCTTTCCTTCCCTAATGGATCTTTATCTTGTGGACTGCCCCAATTTGAAGGGATTTGTAAAATGCAAGACTGATGTTGGAATGAAACTAACTGAAAACCTGCCTTGCTTTCCTTGTCTCTCTGAGTTGGAAATGAGAGGTTGTCTTAACCTGACTAACTTGCCACTTTTTTTGGAACTTAAAAATCTGTCATTGGCGAAAGACGGAATGAAATGTCTGATGGAAATACTGAAATTGAGGACGAATTCAGCATCACAATCCAAATCTTCACTTTTCTCTATTCTCTCTTGGTTACAACATCTTAAATTCATGTATATGAATGATTCTCTAGAGGATGAATTAATACAATGCCTTTCTTCTCTCGATCATCTTAAGTTTGATAGTTGTTCATTCGAAAATGTGGACAGTGACGAGAAGGGTGACGGGATGCAGTGGTAAAGCCTTAAAGCCCTCCGCTCTGTTGAATTTAGATACATGCTAAACTTGGTGTCTCTACCAAAAGGGCTTCAATATGTTACCACTCTTCAACGTCTGTATATAAGTGACTCTGCTAGTTTGGTGTGTATACCAGAGTGGATGAGCAACCTCGTTGCGTTACAAGATTTGACTATCACTTGGTGTACCAAGCTAGAAGAAAGATGCAATAACAACACTGCTGAGGATTGGCCCAACATTTCTCACATTCCTAACATTAAAGTGGCTATCAAACAGTTCAGAGCAATGGCTGCTACCTCCTCCGACTTCAATACTTTTCTCACATTTTTGGCAAAGTATGTTCTTTACCTCTTCGATTTTCATTTCTTGATCTTCATTAAAATCTAATTTTGGTATTTTTTATATGTTTCTACATACATGTTGTATACAGTTCATATTGCCTTGGGCTCATAATTGCTGATATTTGGGTTTGGATTCGTCAGTATGCCACTGGTTTTAGGAACCAAACATTTACAGTAGCCTTTCCTTTTCTGCATCTTGTTCTTTGTTAATTTTTTGATTTGTTGCACCATTCAATGATGCTAGACTTTTTTTTAAGTCTTGCTTCTGTGAAAACAAATTCACCAGTTATCGACTCAGTCCTCTCTTTTATCCGTGAAAAGACTCCATTGCAGAGTGATAGTCGGTCCGGTGAAAATTGTTGTGCAAATGCTTCTGGCTTCTTGTTATTTGTGTGCCTTTTTGTGTTATTATTCAAATCGTCAGATTGTTAAAATCAGTTAAATGGTGATAGTCTTAGTATTAGACATGTTGACAATATGTAAACTATTGCTTGTTTTTTAACTCATTTACATGGTATCTGAACCTTCATTGCTGTTTTGACAGCAATATTCAGCATTCATGTAATGCTGACATATGCATTTTTGGATGTCTACGAACCAATCCGGGTGAAGGTAATTCATCACCTTTTATATTCCTCATTTTCTTTTTAACAGATAGTATTGCAATATCAACTATGCAATCTGAGACATAAATTGTGTTTGATACCATTTCAGCGTAATGCTTCAATTTTTTTAGTGTAATAAATTATTTATTACACGTAAAGTCGGCATCAATTTTTGGGCTATCCATTACCTTCTGTCAAATTCTGTTCCTTGGTCTGATTAAATTCAAATCATGTTGTTGTCTTGCTGAATTCAGGGGTTTGGTATTTTTGGGATGAGATGGCAACGCCTGAAGAAAACAATGCAATGGTTGTTTAAACATAATCACATCCTAGTAAACGGAGGAATAAGAAGTCTATGGTTATTTGGGAACACTTCAAAATTGCTCCTATATATCTGCAGTTTCTTTGGTCCCTAGAGGGGTAAGGCCATTTCTACCTCATAATCTTTCTTTATGTGGAGTCCATAGGGTAACTGTTTTTTTGACCTGAAATTTCTGTGCATATATTTACAGGCTGCTTAGCTTTTGTAACCCTGCCAAACAACTGCTGCTGCTCGTTAATTTTCTTCATTCATTATCCTGTCCTTTATAGTTGTCTTTTTAACGTTTGGGTTTGCTTTTTGTTTTATAGATTGCATTTGGGAATCCTGATGCTTGGAAATCATTGTTTATAGATCAAGTGAAGCTTTGTGGGTGATGAGGTGAAACCTTGTTTTTGTTCTCTTCGACTTGTATTGAAGTGCTACTAGATGGTATGTTAACCAACTCTGATCAAGATCCTGAAAGTAAAGATCAAACTACTGTTGAATCTACAACTACAGAAGATGTTTAACCTGAATCTACAACTTTGATGCTATGCTTTCTGTTGGGAGGGGATGTTTGAAACCGATTCATGTTCTTTTGCTGTATAGAGGAAATTCTCAATGACAAAAGAGTGGTAAAGGAGGAAATGCGAGATTCGAAGATTGATTAGAGGGCAGCTCATAGAGAAGCCTCAAGAAGTCGTCGAAAATCAGACTTGTGCAGATGAGATGCCTATGGAGATATTATAAGCTCGTGTGAATTCTAGCAGTAAAACACTCCTAAAACATACGTCAACTAAGCCAGAAGAAACAGAACGTGGAGAAAATCTTCACACAGTGGCTCGAATAAGAAACGAAGCAGTGAACATGCAGCAAAGCTTGAACTGAAAAAGAAACTTTTCAGCAGAGCCTATTTGATGCCAGTCCGTTGATCAATTTTTTTAAGAATATGGCAGAATCCTGATAGCTTTACAAGGGTTTCGATTAGTAAAGATGAGAGAAGATTCGAGCATTGTCAAAGCTAAAGCTTCAAGCTTTTCCAGTTTTCGAATGCTTGAAGCTTTGTGGTAAACCTGAATGGCTACAACTACAAGCTGATAGAACTGCCTGTATGAAAATACTTGAATAAAAAATTCATATTTTATATATTAGTAGGTTCTTACTTCAGAGTTATTTTAATACGATATATGTCACTTCATTCCAAGAGATATCATATCATTTTAGCATGCTTTCAAACAAGAAACGAGCAGTATTTAGTTCACTAGTTTTTGCAAACATGGAAACCAAGGAATTGTTTCACCACAGGCCTAGAAAACAGATGGATATGTAAAATTATCAGGTCAGTACCTTTACTTTTCATCTGTTTATAGGCAGAAAGAGATGAGCATATTCCAAGGAATAGGATCTAATATGTCTGAATTTATCAGTTAAAGCATGGGCATCAACTAGCATACAAAATTTCAAATAAAAAGTGATGAGCATCATTGCAACATTGCAACTATGGTGGCAGCAGTTCTATCAACCTAATGTGCTAAATGTCTGCTTGTTCCTTTACAAGTATTTTGTTGAAGTAATTTTGTTCGGTGATTTGTTACTCGCCCTCCTCCCTACAAATGTATTTACAGTGAAATTCTAAACTTGAACGGCCTATTTTATCAACAAGCCTACACCTTATACTTAATTTATTACTGCTCTAGATGGTCCTTGTGTTAACAACTCTAAACCCAGCCTATTATTAAATAATTCATTTACTAACCAAACAAATCAAACACAAGCTGGGTGGCTAGAAGTTGACTTATTTAAACGCCTTGTCAACACACCGACTCCAAACCGTTTTTCTATTCTATCATCCACTTGTAGCTTCCAACCAAAGAAATAAAAATGAAAAATTCAACCACTTGTAGTTGTATCACTTTATATCTTCCTTTTACCATTGACTTTTTATCATTCCAAACCCAATTCAGATCTCTCTAGCAAGAATGGCAGAATCGATCCTTTCCGAAGTCGCTACTGGAATCATTTCCAAGTTGGCTTCTTTAGTCCTGGATGAGATATTGTTGTGGTGGGTGGGTGTAGGGAATTGTCATCGAAAACATAACCGCGTCGGCGGAATTACCGGTTAAAATTTTCTTGAATTCCAATAGGATCTTCTCAAGAACCATTGATAGGGTTTAAAAAGGATTATATCACAGATAAAAACTTACTTGATAGTCTCTTTAAGAGACGGATGTCGTGAAGCTCGCAATTGGAAGCTCTCCAATCTCACATGCACGAACTACTCTCGAACCGGGACCGATGCTAGCCGAGTGGACGAAGAACAAGAGATAAAACTCCAAAAATTAATCAAATCCCAAAAACAACAAATTGATTGCCGTACACACCCCACTTATGTAACAACACAATCACCTTTTTTTATTGTTTTTGTATTTGATCACTCTTTAATTTTTTTTTTTTTATTTTATTTTAATTTTGTATATATCCTAATTACTAATTAGGTTTAGATTAATTCTAATTATAAATTGGTCCCTTTAAATTTATAATTTAATAATTAAACCCTTAAGTTTAATTCCTTAAACAAATTCAAATGCCAT